>CAJNDV010001192.1:14462-28339 GCA_905221635.1 Symbiodinium sp. CCMP2456
TTAGGGGTTTAGGGTTTAGGCAGGTTTACGGGGCCTCTTACGATTTGTGGAGGGCTTGTTTATATCAGGTTGGATTCTATTACAGGGGGTTTGTGTCAGGGCTTTCGAAAGGTTGATATTTTTTGGTGTAAGCTTTTTGCACGGTTTTTGAGGACTACAGGTTTCCCACTAGCTCCGTTCGAGGTTCGGGTCCTCGAGTTTCAGATGTCCGCGCAACAAAAATCGCAGAGCCCCGAAACCGACAGTCAGAAGCGCTGGTTCCAGGCCTCAGACCCTAAACCCTAAACCCTAAACTTAGAACCAAGAGACATCAGCCCTAAGCTGACCGGCCCAATTCCTAAGCACTGAAGGAGGGGCTTGATTTCAATAACGCACGCATACTCCGAAGCTCGCATACCATCAGGTTGAAAAAGCTTGTTTCGCTGAATCTTGTTGCAAGCGCTGCGGGCTTCTTCAGAGGCAGGTTTAGGCTGCATCGACTGGGGTTTGAGGGCTTCATTTGCCGTGTTGGTGCTTCGGGGTTTGCGAAGTGTAGGAGTCCTAGACTGTAAGCCCTAGACAGGCATGCTTTCAACTTCTTGTTGATGCTCTAGATTCCGAAAGGACAATTCTGGGGTCAGAGTTCGGAAGCAGTTGACTTGGTGAATCCGGCGCTTAGGTTTTAGGGTTCCCGTTAATTCCGTTCGTTTGCACTGAGGTTAGTATGGCATTCTGCCGAAGTCATCGTGGCGCATCCCTGTGCTGCTTATCCAAACGGCGCCAAGGTGGAATCCTCTTGGAAGTCTTTGCCGCACGGTTGGCATTTTCGAGTTGAAGTACATCCAAACGGACGTACGGGGCATCAGGGGTTTGTGAGTGCCTGGATCAGAATCCGCCCACCTGCTGTGATGGAAAGAACGGATTGGATCTTTCCGGAGATGCAGCGGGTCAGATTCCTCATCAAGGGCCTTCGAAAGTCCCACAGCTTGCACAGTTCCCAAGCACCCCCTTGTCCGGTCAGCAAGTCTCACGCAGCCTGCGGCCCGCCACGACTGGTTGATCATGACACTGTCCGAAAGAACAACTTGCTCAGAGGTGGCAAACTTCGCATAGTGGGCGAGGCCGCATTTCTGCCAGTAAACTCCCCATGCCGAGATTTGCCGCCAGAGGTTTTTTCCAAGAAGCCAGAGTTCGTGACTTTCCTTTTGGCCGATGGGTCGAGTCTTCACTTTGACAAGAGGCTCGTGGTGGAACGTTCGATACATTTCGCGAACATGCTATCATCCGAAGCCTGGCTCGAGAGTCGCACCAATGTCGTCGACCTGCGGAACAACGAGCAAGCTGATGTGAAGAGCATGCAGGCAGCTCTTTGGCTTGAGGATGCAACGGGCGCTATCGAGAGGTCGGAAATGAGTAACACTATTTACCTTGAAAGTGCTGTGTACTGCAATGTGCCCCGAAACCCCATTCCAATTCCGACGTTAGCAACAGTTAGGGACCCAAAAAGCATATAAGCATATAAGCTTTTTATAGGGATATCCCTACCTTATTGGGCTTCATTATACGGGGATTTATATGGGATATCCGGATCCTAATTTTTGCTTATGTGCCCTTTTGGGGCCCTAAACAGGGGAACCCAAGCAATGCCATGCAGAGTTGACCCGCCGCCGAGGTGCTTTGCCATTTCATGTCGCAGCGGTTTCGCGCGGCTTGCGACGACGACCACGCATTTTCCGTCCGCAAGCTTGCAGATCAGTTCTGCCTAGATGAGTTGGTTCAGGAAGTGGAATCAGAGCTCGTGCCAAGAGTTTGCAAGGACAACCTGCTCAAGTTTTTGGGTAGAGTCCTTGGCAGCGGAGGAATCTTGGAGGCCCGGTGCCTGGAGATGGTGAAAGCCAATGCTTGCGAAGTCCTCGAGAAGCATGGATCTCTGTTGGACCAAGTCGTCGATGATAATCCGGCCCTGGCGAAGTTCTTGATGCGAGTCATGCTAAACGCGCTTAGAGCCGGGCGGTCCTGAGGAGTGCCAAGACTTCCAGAGTGTCGTTTTCCGAAAGAAAGGGACCCGGGGTTCTGAGATGTGGGGCATCACCGAAGAGTAGGACATAGTTAGTAGGACTATATTCGGCGATATGTTGCTTTGCGAGCATGTGTTACCCCAGCGTACTATGCGGTCACAAGCACCCGGTTCCAATCTGTCACGTCCCCGAACGCCTGACCGCACCCTCCAACCTGACCTGAAGCATAATGATTCCCCTCGCCTGCCGATCATCAGAGCGATCATCAGGAATGAAAGGGCACTACTTAATGTACTGAGAGAGTGCCGCCGCGGCATCCTCGATCCCCCAGAGCAAACTCTTCTTCGCCTCCAGGTGTGACGTATCCCCAGCCAGGGGACAAGCTCTACACACACTACGTCGGCCGGGGCTTCGCCTGTCTTATCATGTTCTGGTGCCTTTTACGCTTGGCTTCAGAGTTCTATCATTCTCAGGTTTGGCATTCAGGTTTGTTTGAATTCTACCCGTTACTATCTCTGCAGGGGTTGCGTGTGTGCACATAGGTTTCATCTGAAGCCGTGCTACGTACGGAGATGACCAGAATTCCGAAGTAGCGTTCCGCGGGGAGAACTTCTTCGGTCACTCATAGCTTCTGGCGGCAAGACTCATAGGTGAACCAGCAAAAGGTGGACGAACTACCTTAAGCCCTAAACCGGAAATCCTAAAAGCGCCGAGCAGCCACTCGTGTGTTGCAACTGCGCGCATTAAAGCTCTCCTGCGTTCAGGGCTTTAGGGTCTAGGGTTAGTTAGAGTGTAGGACCAGCCGGAACCGGGTTGAGAAAGCATTGGGAGAGCTTTAGGAGATGGTGGGGCCGCTGAAGAGGTTAGTAGGCTTTGGACACTTGCCGCTACGCGGCGTAGTTTGCAGCGGCTCCATTCGCTTCAAAACAAGGCTGCTCCTCCCAGCACAAGACAGACCCTAACCCTCCAGGTACCTACTATTCAGGGTACTACAGCCCCTAGGGCCCAAAATAGTAGTATAGTAGGTACCTGGAGGGTCAGGAAGATAATTTGCAGATTTCAATCCATGCACCTTTACCCTCAAGTCGCCCCAGTTCTCAGCCTGAACTCCAAATCCTACACCCTAAACTCGAAACTCTACCTGCAGCCCAGGCTTGCTCTACAGCACTAAATTAAGGCTCCGGGGTATCAACTTAGTAGTTGCGTTTTCAGTAAGGACGTCAGATTTGGTAGCACTTGGGCTAAGCTCTCCGATGCATAGCTCCAGTTAACGCGCTTCGCGCTTCCACCGAGGTAGGATCGCGTCTACCGGCGAGCAGATCGACTCCTCCTACGAACGTGGCCTGCCCTTCAGGCTCTTGGCATCCACCATGTGAGAGCGCTTCGAAACTAAATCCTCCAGGGGTATCTCCTCAAAGAAAGGAGTCCTACAAACCATGAGCCCCTCTGATGAAAGGAAAGCTGGCCCAGCACAAGACCCCGAGTGTGGAGTTTGCCAGACTCGTCGGCAGGCGTCTAAAACTTACACCGTAGACCCTGAGCAAAGAAGTTTCCACGGGTAGAACCATATTTGAACCAGGGGAGCTCATGATGGAAGTTTCAATGGAGTGATACTTTTGGAGTTCTATAGATTCTATATCCTCAGACCCTCAGCCCTGGACCCTAAGTCACAACTTCAGGGCCGTGCAAATCAGCGCAGAAGTTTCAACCATGACGCACCGGTGCAAAGTCAAACTCGTATTCGGGGCCGTTGATGAGCCCTAGCTCTAGCCCTGCACCTTGCACAGTAAGTTCGACCCCTAGACCCTGAATCCCCTAAAGCCCTGAAGGCCCCCAAAACCCTAATATGGGGGCCTAAATAATTATCTATACTGTTGTGGGGGGGGGGTCCTTTATCATAATTAGAGCATAACATACCCCAAAACCCTATTCTGGCTATGAAGGCCTCCAAAACCCAATCTGGGTTGTTTGATCCCATGCCCTGCGAGGTTCCAGATGGGGGTCGGCCAGGCCGACAGCGCTTTGCGGGGTGGGTTTTGTTTACATCAGGCCTGTTTCTGGACCTGGGAAGGGGATCTTCTTGGGGGAGCCTGCCGAGATTTTGGGGGAATAGGATCTTCTCGGTTTCGGGTTTTAGCTGTAGGTTCTGGATCTCCGTGGTTCGGGCTCGGGATCTCATGACAAGGGTCCCTCACTTCATACTCAAAGGATTTTTGGCCACTCTCCATGTAAACAACACGTACCCCAAAGGGGCCCGTCATTCAGAGACACCATTCGTGACTTATGGGGCGAAGTCTTCACAGGTTTAAGGGAGCTTGGACTGAGAGGTGCAGGGCTGTGGGCAATCGCGTTGCAGTGGCCTTGAGGCCGCTGAATTCAAATCGTCTACTTCTGTGGCCTGTTTGGTGGTTTCTGCTGTGACCGGTGGTGTGCCAGAAGTAAACGAGCTTGAGGACTATAGGCCTAGGCATTGAGTATAAACCAACCTGGAGATTTTGGCGCCTGCGCTCAGAATTAGTCTAAGGGGTTACAGTGTAACCGTTACACCCGAAACCCAGAGAATCGGAGCCTTCGTGTGCTTCTTCACAGAGAATATAGATATAGTAGAGTACTAGAATAGAATAGAATAGAACAAAATAGAACAATAAGATTAAAAATAGTTTGAGACCGTCTTCTAGGTCTCATTTTGCGGACTTCTTGCTCCAAAAGCCTCGGAGCTCCATGGCAGGTCATCGCCGGCTGGGATGAGGGTATCCGGAAGTCTGCGCCTGAGTGACCAAGTTTCTCCCTATCTTATTCCTGACAAAGTTATATACTTACATCAGATTATATATGATCAGGTCTATCCCTGACAAAGTTATATACTTACATCATATATGACCAGGTCTTGCAGCCCAGGCCTTTCTAAGTTCATCTTGTGTCTGCTACCGTCACTTCTGGGATTGGGCAGCAGCCGTTGAAAAACGGCTGCCGCTGGCCATCGTGCTACAAGAAAGGCCTCTTAGACGGGTATGAGTATCTCGTGCTCGAACGACGGAGAGGACAGAGGTCTTTGGACGCTAAACTCGAATCCCTGGAATGAAGCCCCGATATTGCTCCAAACCCGATATCCTGACCCCTGTGCCATAAAGCATCATAAGCCTTAAGCCGGATGATTACTGTCTCGAAACTACAGGTGAGACCTTGAACCCGTGAGCTACACCAAACAGATTCTGAACATGTAAGGACACCTACAGACATCCCTAAGATACCCTAGGACGCTGAACCTGAAGCCGTCCATGGCACCTTATAGCCCGACGAACCCCTAAAAACTCGTATTCCCTAAGCCTACTAAGTCCTTGCTCATAAGATGAAAGCCCTAATCCAAAGTTCCAGACTCTGAACCTAAGTCCTTGATGCAAAGATCCTAGTGTTTTTGTTGCTACGATTACTTATCCTACAGTACAGTCTGAATCAGAACTCTTCTTCTATTCATCTTATATTCTTTACTATATAGATACTATGATAAGGTAACCGTACTATTATATTAGTGTTATTGGATGCCCGAACTGAGACCCAGGATGTCTCTGGGCGAGCAGGCGCTGCTGATGATTCCGGCGGAACGAGCCTACGGAGCACAAGGCACTTCTACAAGGGTTTGGGGTTATGTCGATTCGGGTGTTTTTGGCTTATTAGGGCTTCAGGGTTTTAGGGCAGCGTTTTGGCGTACGGGTTGCAGCTTTGTCTTTCAGAGTCTGGAATAGACTTCGCGTGCACGCGCCCCCCCCCCCCCCCCCAACACTCAGAGCACTTTTATACCATGTGGACTTCTTCTTGAAACCTTTAGGCACTTTCGTGGATGAGTTGTTCCTGACAGAAGGGTTAGGTCTGGAATCGAACCAGGATGCGTCTTGCCCCGTTGGGCAGATTTGGGATTCCTCAGTGGCGTGGTTGGACTTCGTCCAGCAGGCGGAGGCGCAGAGGTACTTTGCTGTCGTCCACAGGTCGCACGCATTAAACTGATGGGAAGACACTTAGGGTCAAATAGGACCTGGTAGTCGCGCAGCGCGGCCATGAGCGAAGCGCCTGATACAGGATGCCGGAACTCAGAGTCTTGCAGTCATGCTGACCATGATGCTCGGAATGGTCAGGATGCGAATCAGAACTACGACGATGACAAGACCGAAGACGCAACGAGAACGAGCAAAAAAACGACAAACGAAAGAAAGCAGCAAGAACGCCGATGATGACGAGCACAACGGCAACAACGACGGCCGCATCCGCGACCAGGACCACGACGACGAGGACGAGCAGGACGAGGGACAGGACCTCGACCATGAGCAGGAGCGTTGATCGTCACAGTCATCGTTCTGGAGTCAGCAGCAGCAGGAAGAGGAAGAGCTGCAGGAGAAGCACAAGGAGTAGCAGCACCATCACCGCTACTCAGCAGCAAAGCATTCTCGCGAACCTAAAGCCAAGTGAGATCCCGACTGGCAAAGGGAAAGCTCCACCAAGGAGCGGCCGAACCATGGCAAGCTTGAGCCATCATACCCACAGTGCAAACACAGGCTGGTGATTGGCACAAGCGGACTCGGCCGAAGAGAGGGAAAGATGGACACAAAGATTGCTGATCGATCCATACGGCTGTACGGAATTTTTTTTTCTCCGGATCCTGCCATCTCCACAAACAAGAATTTGCTCCAGAAAAGTCCTTGGAGACACAAGCTGCTGTCATGTGAGTTCTTTCACATGACAGCAGCTTGTGTCTCCAATGACTTTTCTGGAGCAGTGCGTCGAGCATGGACATCATACCACTCGGAGTCCGCAGATTTTTTGAGTTGTGGCAGTTTGGCTGTGAAGCATTCTAGGACGATGATAGCGCAGCGGACTAATGGGTTCTGCTTCCCTGAACTATCCGGGGAAATCTCCGCCCTGGATCCCGGCTGCGCAACTGGCCGAGCTGGAGTCACATGGAACAGAGGAACTAGAAATGCTAATACCTATCCTTGGATTTCCCTGCTGTGACTTTACTATGGTGTAGATTTTAAGCCCTAAACCCTAAATCCTACACCTACATACTTACCCCGAAACCTTATTATTAAGCTGCCCGTCGTTGCAGCCTTCGCTTGTTACGGATTTGGGGTGTTAGGGTTTAGGCCTTTAGTATGTAGGGTTGTATTTTAGGGTTTAGGATTCAGGGTTTTCAGGCTTAGGATTTAGGGCTTTAGGGTTTTAGGGTTTTAAGGTTTTAGGGTTTTAGGGTTAGGGGTGAGGGTGAAAGAGATTGCAGTCTGCGCGGGCGGCTGAATGGTCCTGGCATGTGGGGATCAACGCGGTTAATCAAGCAGGATCCAAGGGCCCGGATCGCTAAGTCCTGCAAGCCTCGAGCCCTAAACCCCTGGAACACTGGACCCCGAACCCCAGACCCCCACACCCCTAAAAGCCCAAAAAGCATTCTAACCCGGAGCATGAGGAGCTGGAGGATCGATCCCTCCTAACACGGACCTCATCTTTGAGGCCGCTACAGGGTCCTAAAGGGCTTTTAAGTAGGTTTCCGGAAAGGGAGCCCTGGTTGGGGTTTGCTTCACCTTGCATCCAGGGTGCCCGCACGGTCACATCGCCACAGCAATTCGCCGAAAAGGAGGATTCTTTGCACCCGTATCGATGGCATCCTCGTGTTCTGCTTCCACGGAGGTCCTCGATAGTTGCAGTTAGAAGTGCGTGCGCCCCCTCCGGCACATCAAGACTTGGAGCTTGGGGTCTCGAGTCTAGGGCTTAGGGAAACCCTAAACCAGCCTAAACCCCCAAAGCCTAGACACTAAACCCTGTAAATCAAGAGGAATGAGATCTGAAAAGTTCAGGGTAGCATTAGACGTGAATCTTACGCCTTGCAGCCTTAAGCCCTCAACCTCAAGCCCTGAGCACATTATACCTTGGGTCCCAGAATCCACGGCGCTTTCTTGCAGGTGGAGTTGCTGAAGATCTCACCCTTCTGAGACCATACTGTTGATGGACAAAATTCTGCATGACCCAATTATAGTATAGTACCATAAATCCCATAGTTTAGGACTATAAGGTCATGCAGGATTTTGTCCATCAGCCGTATGGCCTGCCATTTCGGCCGGCAGAGCGCAGCGGCGAGCTGTGCATGATCGCACATGCTCCATCCACGTTCGCATAAGGTTGTTCACTAGACCCCTAGAGCCTGGATGATTCGATGACTAGGAAACAAACACAGTATCTGAATTCTAGAAACTCTAATTAGACGGATCCCTCAAACATGCAGGAAACTGTCATGCAAAAGTTGCAGGACAAAAACCTCCATCCGATTCCTACGAGAACCCCTCAACCTTTACCCAAGGACCCCCAAGGCAGATGCCAGAACCAGAGGAGGCGCTGGCAGTGAGCGGTGGATGCAGCGAAAAAAGCCCCGGATGGCCGCTGCTGAGGCTTCCTGCCCAACGACCTTAAAACCACAGAAGCAGTGAAGTAACAGCTATAAACACCATTGGCTTGAGGTAGCTATCAGGGCTTTCAGTTGAAGATTCAGGTCTCAGCGTCTCGGGCGTAGGTTTTCACTCTAGGGGAAGGGGACTGGATCCCCAAATGAGGGGAGGAAGAAGAGCATCATCATCATCATCATCGTCAGGATCGTCCCAGCCAAGTCCCCTCACCTGAGTCCAAAGTCTCAACTTGAGCATTGCGTATATAAACCCAGAGTCTAGGGGCCCCCCACCTTGAACCCTACGCCCTAACCTACCTGAACACTGAAAACCCTTCCGCAGAAACCCTTCAGCAAGCGGTATCGCCAGCGACCGGTAGAGCTCGAACGCTGAATCCCAAAGCCCGAACATGGAGAAACTCCATCGTTTCGGGATTAGGGTTTAGGTGTGTGTCTACTACCTGGTCGTATTCAAGTATTAGTCACATCAGCCGCTTGTTTGAAGTCCGAGTAGAGAGTAGCAAGCATCTCCACTTTAGAATACATGATTCATAGTATGGCGAGGCGATTACACGCTGGACCCACCTATAAGTTGGATACGGCCCCCCACTCAGCAACGGTTGGAAAACATGTTCACTATGCAGATATATACGGCCCTGAATCGTACCCTTATTAAAGGCTGTAACTTTTATGGGGGCAGTGCCCAAGCTATGAGCCTCATATATGGAGTACATACCCATATAATTCCTCAGGGCTCCTGATGTTAATGAGAGTAGAAGATACCCAGAAACGCTAAACCCTAAACCCTAAACCCTAAACCCTAAACCCTAAACCCTAAACCCTAAACCCACAAATCCGATTCAAGCGCCTTACCACCGCAAGCCGAGGCTCAGATTTGTTTGAAGTATAAGGTCCCCAGGCCTTCCGTCGGCAGACCGGACGATTCCCTCTGTGCCCGCCTTTCTGCCCGGGGCCCGTTTAGGGTTTAGGGTTTAGGGTTTAGGGTCGATTCCCTCTGTGCCCGCCTTTCTGCCCGGGCCAAAAAGGCAGGAGGAGTGCTCAATAGAAGTAGTGGAGCACTTACGAAAAGATGGTTCCAATCCTTTAGGACCCCTTTTCAACTACATACACACACACACACATATATATATATATATATGTATGTATTTATTTATTATGATCATCATTATTATTATCACAGACTCGCAGATCAATCCTCTAAAGACCAGGCCTCAAGCGTAATACCCTTCCACACGCTTTCAGTAGCTGCTAAAGTAACCGTTCCGTGCAGAGGAGCCGCACAAGGAGCCCCCAACAAGAAGCCCTCGAGAGCTTCCTGAACTCCCCGGCTCCTGTTGGGTCGAGGTCCCTTAGGATTCCGGGCTTCAACCCTAAACCCTCAACCCTAAGCCCAAAACCCTCTAACCCTAAGCCCTGAACTCTCAACGCTAAGCCCTAAACCCTAAATCCAAAACCTAAGCCCTATGGGGTGCGGGGCCTCAGCGTTTCGGGAGGATATGGCTTTAAGGGTTCGGGAGTTTGGGGTTTAGGGTTGAGGTTTTAGGTGTTAGGGTTTGTGGTTTATAGGGCTTAGTTTTAGGGTTCGGGGTTCAAGGGTTTGGGGTTGCAGTGTTTGGGTTTACGGTTTAGGTGTTCGGGTTTAGGGTTTAGGGCTTAGGGCTTTCAGCTACTGGCTATTCGCTTCGAGGCCCTCGCCAGACTTTCTGGTTTTGACGGGCAATCGAAGCAGAGAGTCCGAGGAGGTCTCCCGTGCAAAGTCCAAAATACCCAACCCCTAAAGTTTGGTCCATTAATGGAAAAGCTTATTCATACTATGGTAATTCAAGCTTATTCATACTATGGTAATTCCTCACCCTCCAGGAACCTACTATATAGGGCCCTAGGGGCTCTAGTACCCTATATAGCAGGTACCTGGAGGGTCAGGGAATTCTACCCCATACCTAAGCGGCGAGTCCCTCGAAGCCTTGGCTGAGGTCCCTCAGCCATGGCGCCAACTCTCACAGTTGCAGATGCGGCTCCGGAGACCACCACTGCGCCTTGGCACCCCACAGTCTTCAGCACACTTTTGGTCGTCGGAAAGGGGGTTCTTTAGGGGTTCTGTGCAGGTTCTATCCGGGGTTCTGGCACTTAGGAACCCTAAACCCTAAAACCCAAAACCTTTAGGCTTCAGTGTGGTTGAGGTTTCGGGATCTCAGGGCCAGGGTCCTGGCTCTGCGTCTCCGGGCTAGGGATCGAGCCTCCTTTTGTGCCTCAGGTCTCTCAGTGTGTTGTCAGCTAGCGCCCTCATGGCTATAAGTCGTAGACCATTTAAACTTTGGAACAGGGATCGTGGAAAACCCTGAGTTTGTGGTATTCGCGACCGCCTGTTCAAGTATTTTTCAGAAGCAGTTCTGTCCATCGCGGACCGGAAGAGTGACAGCTCCAATCTCAGAACTCAGACCTGACATCGTAAAGGTTGAAAATCCTTTTGATGTACTGCAAATCAAATCCTTTTGATGTACTGCAAATCCATGCTCAACTGCCAGATGTGAAAGTGGCCTGGGAGTTCAAGTTGCGACACTGACCGCCCCGCGTCCCTTTGCAACAGAGCCTCCCTAATCTGAGCCTTTCGCCCTTTGCTTGGGGGTTCATGTTCCGATGGGCCGTAGGCTCAGAAGCGCTCGTCGACTGAGGTTTGGAAGAGCAAGAAGAGGCGCATGGGAGCGCTGCGTTTCCCGACCACTCCGCAGATCTGCACCTGAAAAGTCAGCCACGAATAGATCTTCCAACTTGCACCCCGACTTACAGGATTTAATGTCTCAGGGTTTCGGGATGGTCTGTGCAGCTTGTAGGATGTCATCGTAGCTTGGTCGTAAAGATCACACAAATATACATCTTCATATACATATAATACTCATACTTAGACTTATTATACTGATGCATACACGTACACATACACATTGACATAAACATAAACATAAACAGATACATATACATATACATATACAAACAAGCACGCATACAAACAACCAGGCAAACAAACAAGCAAACAAGCAAGCAAGCAAGCAAACAACGAAGCAAACACACAAACACACAAACACACATACATACATGCATACATATGTGCATGCATACATGAACACATGCATGATCTCGGCGGGCCCCAATAGCATCGACCCTTTCTTTCACCCTTACCGGTCCCACTCCCCTTCGCAACAGTCACCACGGATCCTTGTGACAGTCGTCGCTTTCACAGCCTGAGATCGTCGTCGCAATGTGTAAATAAATGCCAATAATCTCTGGGATTGCACCTGTTGGCACGAGGGTTCCTGTGACTTTTGCATCTTGGGGCATGTTACTGGAGCAGAACGCAACCCACCCAAATTGCGGGCACGAGGCGACGAGAGCGAGGATCCACGTGACAGATTGCCTCTGCGCATGGGAGAACCCGCACCCGAGCCGAGGGACCACTCCAAAGGCAGGAGACCCTAACCGTAGGGAGAGGGGCACCACCTACAGAAGAGTGTCAAAGCTTCTAACAAATAGTTGTACCCCTGCCAAACATCGACTCCGATGATGGGAAAGCGATCCGCACGAAGACGCTTTCACAGGATGCCCATGGAGATAACAAGAAGCCGAGAGATCAGGGCCAAACAAGACCACAGGCAACACGCCACGGGGAGGTACCATTGAGTGGGGGGGGGGGATGGGGCTGTGCGCGCCTTCAACTCTAAACCCTAAAGCCCAAACCTTGAAGCCATCAGGCCTACATCTCAAACCCTAAGCTCTAAACCGCTACAGATCCCCGCAGAGCCCATATACCACCATGGTAAAGCCCTTAGCAGCAAGACGCTTCATGCCGGGAGGTTTTACAAGCAGACTCGTCTCTGCAGCTTCAACTTGGCCCGGAGCCTTCGGGGGCTTTTGGGGCTTTAGGGCTGCTAGGAATTGGGGCGCTTGGCCTGGTGCGATAGCAGCTGGACATAGTAGTGGTGGTGTAGTAGTAGGACGAGGAGGAGGAGAGTAACTGAGTAGGAGTGGGAGTGGGAATAGTTGTGGTGCTAGTAGTAGACCCGACCCTGGCCGAAAAGCCAGTCCCCATGCCACCATCATCATCATAATCGAAACTGTGACATGGGCATTTGACCTGTTTTCTCGGAGCCACGTGTGTGATTGATTGTGCTTTGAGTGCGTTCTAGAACTTTAATTTCTCGCTCTCTTGGTGAGGAGAGCTAGCGCCGTCTCTCGCATCGCTACTGCCATAGCCACCTTTATTATCTGCAAAAGCGTCAACAACATTTAACACATGACCACGACCAAGACCGTTTGACAGTTGACATGGCCATCCCGTCCGTCATCAGGATCAACAGCGTCATCGCTTGTATCACAGCGCTGGGTCCGACCTCTTCGTGCCGTCCCAGCTATAACCTCCATTCCAAGTGTCACTGCTTTCACAGTCATCAACGTCGACATCGCCATTTTTGTCACCAATATTTCATCCATTTTCTCGATCATCCATTGTCATATCCGCCACTAACATAACTATCGTCATCTTCTTCTTCATTATCTTCATCGTCATCAGCAGCAACAACAACAGCCCCAGATCATCTTCATATCCGTCAGTGCAGGTACCTGGCATCAGTAATCTGCCGCACCGAGAGCAACACGGGGTCTTGCAGACCACCAGTCGCATTGACACATTGACATGATCTCCAGCTCACGAGTTTTAGGACCTTCACGCAGCTTTGCTCGAAGCCCCCAAAGCTGGGGTCAGGAGGGCTGCATTCCAAGTAGGTCCTCATAGAAGTACTGACCGGAAAGCCAAAAGTTGCCTCAACCGTGCCTTCTTACGTTCTGTCTCATGGGCAGGACCCGAAGCCGGGAGGAGCCTCCCGAAAGGATTCCTGTAATCTGCCGTATGTAAGTGGAGGAACTGTAGTCCCTAACCGAAGATCACAACGTCAGTCACCCAAGCGTAAACCTTGTTGCAAGTGTTTTTGTTTTGAGGACTTCTCAAGTTTCGCGAGGTTTTCATAATCTTCATAGAACCCTGGGCCCCAAAAACCTACGCACCCGACGTGGAGCTCTGCACCGTCAGCTCTAATCAACCTTTTCGGGTTTGAGGTTTAGGCAGAATCCTAGACCCAAACCCCAAATGTAAACTGTACTCGAAGTCTCTAGGTTTAGGCTGAACAAACATCGACTCCGTTGCAGCATGGACCAGCGGCTCGCGCGAGGTGCTTGCGGAACTTAGATGCATTCTTGTGACTTGCGACTGTAGTGGTGGTAGTGGTAGTAGTGGTAGTGGTGGTAGTAGTAGTAGTAGAAGAAGTAGTAGTAGTAGCAGTAGCAGTAGCAGTAGTAGTAGTAGTAGTAGTAGTAGTAGTAGTAATAGGAGTAGCAGTAGCAGTAGCAGTGGCAGTGGCAGTGGCACTAGCAGTAGTAGTAGAAGTAGTAGT
>CAJNDV010001192.1:29766-41698 GCA_905221635.1 Symbiodinium sp. CCMP2456
GGGGTTTTGGGGTTTTGGGGGGGGTTTTGGGGGTTTTGGGGGGTTTAGGGTTGCCACCATCAAATCCGAACCCCGGGCTTCGTGGCTTCAGGGCTTGGAGGTTTTAGGGGGGTCAAGGATTTTAGGGTTTAGGGGTTCCGAGTGTTGATGATCTCTGCATTACCTTGAGGGCCCTAAACTATTGGAGCTATATGGTATATTCCTCATTATGGGTACTATAGGGTTTATATCATTAACCGTAGGAGCTTCGGGTCGAGGCGTCAGTGCTTAGGGCTTTCAGGGGAGGGTCCCATTCAGGTCTGAAGCTTCGGGGGGGTCCGAGGGGTTTTGGTCGAAGCGCTGACGTTTGAGGGCTCGGGATGTCTCGCAGAAAGCTTGAAAGCAAGGGTGTTACCCCAAAGCCCGAAGACTTAATTTCTAAACTGCTAAACCTCGGGACCCCAAAGCCTAAGCCAAGAGGGTGTCATCGGATGTTATGGGCCTTCAGGCTGTTCTATTCTGCTCTAACTGCACTCCGCCTCTTCGACCCTCGTTTGGGACCTTAAGGTTGTGGGAGTGGGATTAGGGTTTAGGTTTAGGGTTTAGGGTTTAGGGTTTAGCGTTTAGGGTTTAGGGTTTAGGATTGCCATGGCCAGGACTTTTGCCAGACAGCACGACTCAGTCAGCAGCACAACCTGCCCAGCAGAAGCCTCAAACCCCAAACCATCCCAATCCCAAAACCCTAAGGAGACAGGTGCACTTGAGGTTAGCACAAAAGGCAGCAAAGACGCCAGGCACGCAAGGTATGAAGCCATGAACCCCGATAGCCCGAATGCAGACCTGATCAAAGAAATATCCTTGCATAGGATTTTCACAGGGATCCATGTGTTAAGGCCCTTAGCCGTTACAAGACTTGATCAATAAGAAAACGAAGAAGTTGCAGGGCCCCTACGCGGCGTCCAAATCGCTCGTAATGATCCATTCAAAACATGGCGACATCCTTATGAACCCCTCTTCAAAGACCAAGCCCTGAATCCCATTGAACCCCATTGAATGCCTCAAACCCTAAACTCTGAACTCTGAAGCCGACAGCGGGGCCCTCAAAGAATCAACCAGTGCCTACAACAAAGGCTACACACCCAGTCCCCGCCCCAACAGACGAGGAGCTTTTCGTGAAGCCCCTCACCTTTCGTGCAGGAGGCATGAGCTCCCTCGGTGCATGGAAATGCATTCTTCAGGGAAATGTCCATGGCGTGTTCATGGTTTGAGCTTTGAATGAACGGGTTCAGGTGTCAAACATGGATGCATGGAGCTTTTATCCGGTTTTTGAGCTTTCGGTGTTTAAGTTGAGATTTTGAGGCATGTCTGAGACACCCCAAAGACCTGTTTCAAGATAGACCCTTCATTCAGAGGCGTGCGTGGCACGGGTTGAACCTACAATTACACCTCCAAATCCTACAGAGCCGCTTCTGACTCGCTTAGTGTTGGGGTTTAGGATCTAGTCTTTGGCATTGAAGGGTTTCGGGGTTTGGCAGTTGGGGGGGGGGGGGGGGGTGTATCCCTTTCCTTCGACTCGAACATCTCGATGGAAAACTGCCAAGGCCTTGTGCCGTGAGATCCTCAAGCGAGAAATGTTGGAGGCTGGAAGGCCCATGCCAGACCAGGCGCCCTCCCCGAGCCTTGAAAGCAACACGATCCCCAAGTCCTACCAGTAGTCACCCGAAACCCTTACACAAACTGAAGCTGAAACAACAGGGGGACGTGAAAGGCCCTTCCCCCCAAATCCTCAACCTAGTTTGGGCTCAAAGCATTAAGCACGGTTCACAGCAGCTAAGGCACTTGGCACGACAATATAGGAGTCGGAGTAGTTACTTGTTATAGCTTTCCTCTTGTAAGCACATAATTATACTTGCTTCCTGTTCTAACTACTATAAGGTCCTACATACTCAAAAACCCTTCAAAGGAACCCTCAACATCCCTAGATTAGACTGAATCCAAGGCTACGCTTTGATGCTGCAGCCGGAGGGCCTCCCCTGCGAGGCCAAGCTTTCAATTCTGCATGCTTGGGCCGGGTCCAGCCGGGGGAGCCTAAATACCCTACATGAGGGTAGGAAGCTTACGATTTAGGGATGTGACGTTCAGAACCGAAGCCGAGTCTTGAAAACAGTAGCAACCCGATGATGGCATGGTGGTAGAGGAGCATTTCAAACCCGAAACTAGACGGCTGCCGCCGTACAGCAAGAAAGCCCAAAAACTAAACAGCAATATGATCTACTATACTAGAATATACCAGAAGTGTCGATGACCTGCTAAAATATACTCTAAGCCTCACACCGATTCGCCTTCGCCTTGCCAGGTCTTCGTGTCGCACGCTTGGGCCGAAGGCGTCTTCGAGCCATTTGCCTCTGCTTGGCTCTGGCCTGGGTTTTGTAGGATCCGAGGTTTTTTGAGTTTTCGGTTTCGAGGCTAACCTGTAAACCCTAAACCCGAATAAAAATCCCACACTCGCAGGTGACACCCTAAATTCCCTTCATCCCTAAACCTTACCCTAAACCCCATCAAACCTAACCCTAGACCCACAAGCCTCGGGTTTTAGGGGTTTTGGGTTTGCTGAGTACTTCCCCAGAGACTCCAATACCCCTTAATTAAGGAATATACCTTAAATTATAATAGGATCCCTGATAAGATTTAAGGTATATTCCTTAATTAAGGGTTATTGGAGTCTCTGGGTCTGCAGGAGTCTTGTGGTTCCACGCCTGTCGGCCTGTTAAATTGGGGCATCAAGAGTTCGGCTTTACGGTGCAGATGAGACATTCGAGAATTTATTGAGGGTGTGGGCTTTGAGGTGCATGTGGCCCTTTCAGGTTGTATGAGTAGTGGCTTGGAGCTCGCATTTTTGCCGACTTGGAACACTAAGCCTGCGTGGGGGAAATATTTCCTGTAATTTCTCGAATCCAAAGGCGACAGGTACTGTTTTGCAGAGCTTGATGGCTGAATATGACTTCGTGACTTCGTCCATCACGCCGAGGTTTTCTGAAATGATCCGACGGGCCTGGGTGGGCGGCACGCGAAACCTTTACTGTTGCTGCTTGGCCAGGAGACCAAAACGGGCCAGAATCGTCTGCCTTCTCTCAATGAGATCCTGAAGCCCGAACCCTAAAACCCCAGTACGTAAATCCTAATCCTACTCCAGACCCTAGACCGTAAGATCATACGACGAGGGCCGTGGTTTCAGTATCTAAGGATGCCCTGAGGCTCCAGATAGCCCGAAGGCATTGAAAGTCGTTGTTATAATTCAGTTAGAATATGCCCAAGATGTATCCTAGTACCTATTCATGCACCTACAGTAGGCTCCTGTCATAAACTTTAGACGCCAATGTAGGCACTGTTTGGGTACTTGCGGCCTTCCCAGGTAAATCATTGTTTTAGTCTTTCGGCAGTAGGCGTTATAAACCATGTACTACGTCACAGCCCAGCCGAAAACTCTCATCGAAACTTCTCACCAGGAACATAAGAGGTCGTGCTATTGATGTTCCCTCCGATCAACCTCAGGCCCCAAATCCCAAAGCCCCGAAAGAAGCTCAACACCGAAACCACAAGCAACAGCCCCTAGCCCAAACCCCCAAACCCTACAGCATCCCGGATGCTTCTTGCCGAGACCTGGGTTTCACAGCAACCCCTGTCGAGTAACCTGTAAACTCCAGGCTTTAGGGTTTAGGGTGCAGTACTCTGATGTTTAGGGTTAGGGTATCTTAAACCCCTCGAATTAAAACTGGTAGTAGCAGTAGTAGTAGTAGTAGTAGTAGTAGTAGTAGTAGTAGTAGTAGTAGCAGCAGCAGTTGTATGGCCCCGTCTAGTTAGCAAACACGAAAAACTTCTAAACTTATAGAGCACATATAGCAATCCTTCTCAAAGTTACAGGAACCATGAGAGCCACTCGTAGCTTCCGACCCCCGGCATCTTTGAGGCCTTTTGGCGAACCCGCAGAATCTGGACATCGGGGAGTTACTCGATGTCCCCGCCAGTGCCCTGCCTCGATTTGAGAGGTTCGGATCCTAGGCCTGGAGGGTTTCGGGGGCAGGGTTTAGATCCTAGGTCTTAAGGGTTTAGATCCTAGGGTCTTAAGGGTTTAGATCCCAGGGTCTTAAGGGTTTAGATCCTAGGTCTTAAGGGTTAAGATCCTAGGGTCTTTAGGGTGTAGGGCCATAGGGCCTTTAGGGTTTAGGGCCTTAGGGCCTTTAGGGTTTAGGGCCTCACGGCCTTCAGGGTTTAGGGCCTCAAGGTCTCAGGGTTTAGGGTTAGTTAGGGCTTTCAGGTTTGGGTTTCGCGTTTTCGGTTCCTATGCTGCATCGCCGAAGCCCTAAACCCGAACCCTTATGGGGTGCATCACACGTTATTGAAATCCTGTTGTGGGTTTAAGATTTAGGGTTCAAGTTCCGCCCAGCCTTACCATCAAGGATCAATACAGGAGCCTGATTAATTACCTATACTATTGTGGGGGTTCCTTATTATGTTTATGGTTTAATGGACCCCCAAACCCTATTCCAATTACAAAAGGCCCCTACATTAGGCTGGGGAGTCACCTTAAACCGTACTACACCCCAAACTCGATAGATGGTTTCTGATAGTAACCCTTATGGCAACGATGTTGGCTGTAACCTCTATAGTTAACCCTACAGGAAGCCTTGCTACAGTGGCCCTTGCTTAAACCGTAAACCCGAAGCCCCAAATTCCAAGCCTTAGATCCTAAGTCCCAAATCCCAACACCCCCGAAAGTGAGAGCTTTGGCCTAGGCCGCAGCCCCTTCGCTGCGGCGCTGCGGGCCTGCACGCACATCGTGGCGGTCCCCAACGTCCCGCGGCAGGGTTTGTTTAGGGTTGAGGGCCGTAGGGTTCAGGGTTTAGGGTTTAGGGGTTGAGGGCCGTTGGGTTTAGGGTTGATGGCCATAGGGTTTAGTCATGTTTAGGGTTTAGGGCCATTGGAACTATGGTTTAGGGAGCAGGCCTTATCAGGGCTTTTCGGACTAGGGTATATGGATTTCGTAGTCCAGACTTCTTCAGGGTTTAGGGGGCTAGGGTTCAGGGACTTCGTGGCATCACCGGGGGGCTGAAGGATCGCAATCCTAAACCCTAAACCCTAAACCCTAAACCCTAAACCCTAAACCCTAAACCCTAAACCCATTATAGGGCAGTCTGGAGGAAGTGTGGGCTTCAGCAGGGTGTGACATGTTTCCTTCTTAGGCTGGCGCGTTTGGAGTTTGAGTACCCAGAGACTCCAATACTCCTTAATTAAGGAATATACCTTAAATCTTACTAGGGGTCCTATTATAATTTAAGGTATATTCCTTAATTAAGGGGTGTTGGAGTCTCTGGGGGTGCTCTTGGGAACCCTTCTTATCAAGGCGCCCCGGCCTTCCTGATAGGCGGTGGTGTTTAGGTGTCGACCATGGCTCTAAGGTAGAACCCATGGGCCCCTAACATGGGCCCTTAGGGGATTCTAGGGTCCCTTAAGGGTATATATAGGGTATGTAGGTATATTAGGGTCCCAGGGGTAAGGGCCCATACTGGCGCACTTCGAGCGTAGTCCCCGGCCTTTGATGAAGAAGGTGCCTTCGAAAGGCCCTTTAATGCTCGTTGAAATCCGTTGAGAAGGTCCCATAGAAGGAAATCCGAGGCCAACCATAAGAGACCCTAAACCCCAAGCCCCAAACCCGGGGGTGTCTTGCATTCACCCGCTCCTTAACCCTAAACCCCAAGAGCACGAAGGGAAAGGCCGGCTCCAACCCTCGCCCTGCAGCATGGCTACTGTGATTCAGGGCTTCGCCCATCAAGTTCTCATCCTAAACTCCGAAATGCTTAAGATTCCTGAGCCTTCACCCCAAGGACGCAGATGGGTCCTCATGACGGTTGGGTTCAGGGCTTTGGGGTTCAGGGGTTTGGAGTTGAACGGGTTTCTGAGCGGGGGTGTGGCAGTATGGGGGATCCCCGCTGGACATGAACCATAAACCCAGGGTGTAAGGAAGGGAAACCCGAAGACAAGCCCCAAAATGTCTTCCTTATTTTAAATGCCCTAGCCGCTGGGCCACAATCCCTCCATGGAAATTGGCCGAAGCCATAAACGCCCAATACAGCGTATTGCAACAGCTACATTCCCTAAGCCTTAAACCCTAAAATGGGGCATCCCCAAATTGCTTGATCCGCATTATAAGGAGCCCCAAACGTGGAGCCATACTTTTGCGACACCGCCCCCAATCTCATCAACCGATGTCTCCTTAATCCTTACGCCGGCCTTCCCGAAGACCCGCGTCTTCGAGGGTCTTGCTATGAAGACTCCCGCCCCGAGTTTCTTTGGGGAGCCTACGCTCAAGATCTGTGTCATGATACTTGTTTAGAGGGTATCAGGGCGCCTAGGTGCTCTCAATTTTGGGGCGCAGGTCGTCTAGCACATTTTTCTGTACCCCGAGTCCAAGTAAACAAAAAACATTCTCCTAAGTGTTGGATAGAGCAAACTGGCAGCAGCCCATCTGCTAAATGGCAAGGAGAGCGCTCCAATTTACTCACGCCTATGGCACCTTGACAGGATGTTAAGCGGTGAGCGTCAGATTGTGATCTCTGTTTTGGGGTTGTGGCCTTGGTCTCTTCGGCTCAGCCTTCGATTCCAAGACATTGCGTTTGGGATTACTACGTTGAGAATCCATGCCCCAACGAATCGTCCCGAACTACACAACTTCAGCTGATTGGGCCCGATGCAGACACGCGGCGTGGGCGTAACATGAGCCATGATTCAGAGCCTCAGCCCTTCAGCCTCTGGCTTTGGAACCCAGGCTCCCAGATTTGCAGCTTTATGGGCACTTAAGTTTAGGTTTGCGGGGCGTTTGATGTAGGGCTATAGGGCCAAGGGTGCCCAGAGATGCCCCTGCCTAGAACCGTCTTGCAGTTCGCTGGCAGTCTGCGGGTTTTAGGCTTCGGGCCCGGGGCTTTGCAATGTGCGTTTAAGATGAAGGCTCGAAGGGCATTTCAAATTTTCGGGCCTTGGCAGAAACACACGCAAGGCCTCGTGAAAAGCTGGGCAGGAGGATGTCGCACAATCACAACCGTCCTTTCATGGGCTGCAAGTGTTTGGTGTTTGCAGAGCCGCGGGTAGACACAACAAACATAGACGCCAGGAGCCTTTCTTTTCAAGCCAGGTGCGTTTATGAGGCGTACCTGGCGGCGAAGTTGGAGAAGGCTTCTGATCCAAGTTCTGGGGGCCAGTGTTCAATGTATCTTTCGCAAAGCGGGAAACCCTGAAGCGCAAAAGTCATCCAAAACCCGAGGACCATAGCCTACAGAATTAACATAGGATAGGATTTTGTGGGGGGGGGGGGTTCCTAGCAAGTTCATATCGGGACTGTAGGTGCCACGGTTGCTATTTATTCCGGCTACGGTAAGCCCCTGAGAAAGGGCTGGAAACGGAGCCGGGATGCTTGTGGGGTTTAGTGCTGTAACTCTCTTGCTTTACTCCCAGCAGTTGAGGACATTCAGTTTCCGACTCTTTGGCAGTAGCATGCACTAGGGCAACCAACAAGCCGTTGGGGGAAACAGCGGACGTTCATTTGGATCGAAACGTGGATCGGCAATTCGAACCCAAAAGACCGGACGCCTTGGAGGCGACCCCGTGGACCTCCATACACGGACTACCAAGGGACACTACCAGTAAGTAGTCGCAGCTCGGAGATGTCGATACGTATGTTGATGTTGGCTCTTCAGAAGACCGATGCTCAACACAGGGACTGGCGCCACGATAGCACGACCGTTAAAACTCCCATACCACAAACCGCTACTTCCACTGCTGCTGCTGCTACCTCTATGGCTAGGGCTACGACTACCATTGTGACTACAACTACCGCTACGACGACGACGACTGCTACTACTACTACTACTACTACTACTACTCCTGCTACCGCCAGTACGCATGACACGCCCATGTCGAAGTCAGGTCTTCGTGATGCCGTCGAAGCCAAAACGCTACAGTCGCGCAAGAGCCTGTTGCCTTTGGGCGGCTAGGTTGCAGGATTACACTTTGTGTCTTGTGGTTTTGGGGTGTGTTTTTTGCTCGGACGCTTGAGGTCTTAGCTGTAGGCTTCAGGGGTTTTAGTTTCTGGTTTGCTTGTTTCGGTTTGCTATGTTGTGCCAGCGGGAGAGATTGCAACCTGCCTGCTTGGAGGACTTGTACTCTGTGCTCCGATACTTTTCGGGCTCTTGCATGCAGTTCCGACCACGATTAGGTTCCTGGGCTCGCGCTGTTGCATCAGGCATGCTAAGATTTGTGCAAAGGTTTCGTTGAGGGATTCAGGGGATGGCATTCAACACCTATGCTATGAGAAGCCTAGAGTGAGCCCTCAACAGGCCTGCAAACCCTGGAAGCAATCCTTCAAGGATTCCAAGAACCCACTTACTCTGAGCCGCAGACCCAACCCCCGATAAAGTTTGAATCCTATGCCCTGCATGCTAGAAGCCTTGTTCGAACCCTGATGGAACCTTTTCACGATCCTTATACACCACCCTCATCAAAGAGGGATCCCTGGTAGTTGGGTTTCGTTATCTTCGACCATATTGCAACCCTGTAAGAATAACCTCCGATAAAGCCCCTACAAAACTCACCAGACAAAGCGCTTGACCAAGGGGCACTGCAATTTTTTCGCTAGGCCAAGCCAAGCCAAGTCATGCCAAGGTTATACGTCTAGTACCCCAATGCAGTACCCTTGCAGTACCCTTTCACTTCTCGTATCCTTATAAGGACCCTGAACTCTTAAACTCCTCGACCCTAAACTTCAAGAGCCCTAAACTCCCAAACCCTAAACCCTTAAGAGCCCTAAACTCCCAAACGCTAAACCCTTAAGAGCCCTAAACTCCTAAACCCTAAACCCTCAAGAACCCTGAACTCCTAAACCCTAAAGCAAAGGCTGTGCTGCCCAAGCTTTTCGCATGCGCAGTCGGCATGGCCTTGGCAGTTTCCCCTCTCAGCAAGAGCCAGGCATCGTGGGGTCAATCTCTTAGGCCTGAGGGCTCTTATGAGGTTCCTGGGTGAGGGTTCTTATTAGGGTTTAGGGTTTAGGGTTTAGGGTTAATTATTAAGGGCTTCTAAACAGAGATTACTGTAGGGGCCTAGTCTTACTGGCTCAGGGCGGTTGGGACTCTGAGGGTTTTGGGGTTGAGGATCTTGTTTGTCTGGTACTGCAGGATTTCAGGGATTGTCGGCTGCAGTTCTTGATTGGGGTTGGCATACTACTTTGTGGTCAGGATCCCAAAAGCATTACTAGATAAGGTAACCCAAGACTGAACCTAATAGAACTGAAGGTCTACGTAGGTGTAATGGAGAGGGGCCTGAACAACGAGTTATTGCTCAAATTTTAGGGCTCCGGGTGTCCAACTCCCCATACAGCACCCCTTCAAAACAACATAGCTAGCTTCAACGATGGCGCGGCTTCCGCTGGAACTGAAGAGGCCTCGTTTTCGAGGGCGAAGGCCTCGTTTGGAGCCAAGAGAAGTGCCGGTCGTAACGGCATCACCTTCACCGCCAAAATCAACAGCAGAAGCATCAAGACCCGCAGCAAAGGCCGCTGAACCTTGGAGCCTAACATTCATCTCGCTGTAGGATCGGGAGACTTTGTAGGTATGGGCTGTTCTAACTGGAGGGAGCGAACAGACGAAACTGGACATCTAAATATGAGACTTTATTGCTGTGTTCGCTTACTACTGTCAAGATTCGTGTTGCAAAGAAGCGATGGTTAGCTACACAGGACCAGATCTAGGTTACCTATAGGCGCCATTCTAGTTCCTTCTGGGAGTACCTTACAGGGTTCTACATATAAACCCCAAAACGAACTACAATGGAGCCTATGGGTAGAGGGCAACCCTAAACCCTAAACCCTGAAAGCCATCCTACCTGCTCTTCACGCGCAGGAGCGAGGTGCAGCTCATGCCCTCACGGTTCTGACAATGGTGAACCTTACGTGCCTCCTGGTCCCTGGCTTTGCAGTCCAACACGGTTTGGTTAGACTTTAGAGTTAGAGCCTTTTTTTTGTACCTGCGTTTTACATGTGGCGTCCCGTTGTTATTGGGTCTAATAGCTGTTTGAAGGTTCAGGGGCTGAGATTGCGGAGCGTGGTGTGAGGGTTTAGGGCACCGTTCAGAGGTTCATTTTCTTGGATTCGGGTTCACAGGTTCGGGTTTTCGAGGTCGAGGTTCAGTCCCAAGCTCTTGGCCGATGCCTCTTCCCTGCTCGGGGTGTGTTGCAGGGACTCTGAGGTTTCCACGGGTTCATGATGCAGAGTCGAAGCTTGCAAGATCCGGGTGGGGCCCTGGCATGTGCGTGGAGCTCAAAGTAGACGTCCATAGCTTGACTTTGACTGAGGATCGCGACATAAACCCACTAACAGAATGTCGAGGGACCCTGCCAGTCGTAGGTTATGGCGGACCCTATGACCCTAAACCCTACTACCCCAAACCCGATAACCCTAAAGACTACTACAGTAGTAGAGGAGTCATAGTAGTAGCAGGAGTAGTAGTAGTAGTAGTAGTAGTAGCAGCAGCAGCAGCAGTAGTTGTTGTTGTCGTGGTGGTAGAAGGAGGAGGAGGAGCATGGTTTAGGCTCGCCAAGTGAGCTGAAGGCTCCGTTTGAGGTTCGTCCCAGCAGTCTTCAGGCAGGGAGGGCTTTCGTTTTTTGTTGTTTGGGTTTAGGGGTGTGGCGCTTCCAGAACTAAACCAGTAACTGACAAGAATCCTGCTGCTGATACATGCAGCACTGTAGATGCATGGCAAGCGGTGACCTCCACAAGCCCTGAACTTGTGCGCATGGTTCAGGATTTTGTTTGGTTTCCAAACCTGGTGCCTCAAGCTCGTAGGCCTTTTGCCGAGGTTTCCGGTCACCTGGACTGCAACATGCGGATGGCACGAAGGTCAATAAGGCTTAGGGCTGGCACCCGTAAGGCACGTGTATTCAAAGTTGTTGAGGCTGATAAAATGTGACAGCGACCCTGCAGCAAACTGCAAAGTGAGCAGCACATGAAATCCTAGCCTTCAGTTCGAGACGGCCTAACGGCCCTAATGCAGTGATAGACCCGTGGATCAAAAACAAGCTTTGCCTCTTGCAAGGGATCCAGGGTCCTCTTATTCGTTTTACGGGGACAGAGATTTGGGGCCGACGCCGTTTCTCCCTACACTCTAAACATCCCTAAACCATAAACTAGTTGAAACTCCAGTGTTTCGGGTCACAACCTTCCTTGTATTCGGGTGCACTGAGCCCGTAGCTGTACTGGTAAGAGGGTTTAAAGTCTAGGGTGCAGGGGAAAGTCTTTTGTCTGGGCTTCTACATTGCACGGCCATGGTTCCGGTTTCTAGCCCAGCGCGCAGTTATTGCCTTTACCGGCAAGTTTGCGGTCATTGAAGTCATGCACCAGTTCATGAACCATGATGCTGGGACCAACCTTACCGTGGGTCAGCTACTTACTTAAGCCACGTTCACGAGTCACAGCGGCGACGCTACGGAAGAATAATCTTAAGCTCTTCTGCCTAAACCCTATGCCCGGAGCTGAGGGGTCTACAAAGCTCTTGCCCCAAACGCCCAACCTTTTTTTTTTTTTTTNNGGTTCTGCTACTTTAGGTCCACTTTAAGTACTATTGAAGGTCGTTTGTCGGCCTCAGGATGTTAGGACAGGGGTCGATTCAGCGCACTATGTTTTGGGGTATACTGTAGTGTAGTATAATTTGTGGGAACCTATGGAATACTATTGGTAATCAGGGCCACTAGATTAATTAGGCAGGTTTCGGTATTCCGGACCCACTAGGGTGGTTGATTAGGCTGTAGGGTCCACGTGGCATATAACTATGAAGCTTTCAGGGGGCTGGAATCAGTGTAACGTTATTCTCGAGGGTCCAATAAAATAGGAGAAATAAATAAATAAATAAATAAA
>CAJNDV010001192.1:41710-55461 GCA_905221635.1 Symbiodinium sp. CCMP2456
TATATATATACACACATACATGTGTGTATATAAATACACACACACACACATGTAGATAGTATACAGCCCCCGAACCCCCTAGTCTCATTATTCAGGCTTCTATATTTACCTCCTCGTTTAGGACTGTGGCCCTGGCGTCGCCGGAAGCCCTTCTGGCTGAAGATGCTGGACCTCGGTTTGTGGCCTTGTTGAAGTTTAAAGAGTTTGCAGGGGCTTGGGGCTTAGGAGACAGGCTTTGGGACAAAACCGTATCACCCACTTAGGGAGTCCCTCGATGCTCCTGCCAGGTTTTGGGTGGGTTGCTCGGTTCGTTCAGGCCCTCAGCTTGAGTTCGTCGTATCCAGGCTCTAAGCTCGCTCACGCCATTCTTTCCCCCCCCCCCCTTCCTGCCGGAACCCTTCGACAATTGGTGGTTGTGTTCAGAGAGCGGGTTCGTAAACAACCATGCAGGTGTAACATCGCTGTTTGGTCAAGTGCAAGACACGAATGTACCGTGATGTGCCTGCAGTGTGCAGCAGGATTATCGTAAGACCGTGAACAACTTTAACGACAAACACATGTAAGACAGAGGGAAGGCGAGACATATACACATAAATACTAATATATATATATATACATATGTATAAACAGAGAGAGATGGAGAGAGAGAGAGAGAGATGTATACTTATATATATATATATATATGTGCGTAGCGTTGCGGAGCAGCTACACATTTATACGCGCGGTGCAGCTACACATATAGACGCGTGTATATATATATATACATACACACAGTAGAGATGGTCACGCACACGCACACACACTTGGATCTATCTCATACATGCACACACACACACACATGCGCAACACACACCCACTCACGACCAAACAGGCAAGCACTAACTTCACTAAACGTGGTTGCGGCCCCTGTGACTCCAAGAGATGCATGTACACCTCGGTGATCGGATACTTAGCACAAAAGCCAGGAACGAGACAGACTCTAGACCCTGAACCGCCAACTCCAAATTATGGTAGGTGTGCGAGCTTGTTGGCAGGGAGTTCTTTTGGTTGCAACAGGCTTCGATGTTGAGTGCAACAGGCTTTGACTCTGATCTTTGATCTGGTGCTACAGCTCCCTGTTCGACTACGGCCTCACAGGGTTGTCGCAGATTTAACATCTAGTCCACGAACACATCTACACGAGCAGCGGCCATGACGTTCTGAACAAGGCAGGGCCCGGCATCAGCCCATCAACATTAGCTCGTAGAGAACTCTTCGCATTAGTCTTCCCGTTTATGTCGGATGAAGGCTGAAGATCTGCCAGGTGACTGCTTGCCTTTTCTGCTGTTACATGCAGACGAGGTACATGGCATACAGTCTTGTCGCCAGTGACTACTTCTTAGCAGCTCGTCCGGCATTTGTGGCCTTTCATGGCAGTTGTCTTGTGATACTGAGCCGCTGTTTAAATCCCGACAGTTACAATTGCTTGCCAATGAGCCCACGAACACTTTGCGCTTTCGGCCTAAGCCCTAAATAAAAACATAAACAGCGGCCCATATATAGTATAAGATAAGTACTAACATGGGTGGTCTGCCTCAGGTCAGGGATTCTTGGGTGTCTGGAAGTCCGGGACGATTAGGAAGCTTGAGAATCCAAAGCCTTGGTTTTGACCTTCCGGGCCTATCTGGCGGGGCTGTGAGTTCAGGACTGTTGAGTGTAATATAGGGGCCTAAATAATTAGCTATCCTGTTTTGGGGGTTCCTTATTATAAGTATAGTACCATATACCCCCAAACCCTGTTCTAATTATCAAGGCCCCTATATTAAAGTGTAAAGTAGTGCTATTCCTCAGCTGGCCCTAAACCCTAAACCCCCACATTTCACCAGAGTAACTCATCCTCCCCAAATCTTGGGCCCCCGTCGTTCAGGCATTGCAGCGCCGGACTGCTCCTGTCCGCAGGTCTAATGTAGGGGCCTAAATACTTACCAAGACTATTGTTGGGGGTTCCTTATTATAGATTAGAAGCATAGTATAACAGGCCCCAAAACCCTACTCTATTTATTTAAGGCCCCGAATATAACGTGCAATGTGACAAGGAAAGCCAACCCATTGCACCGTACCACGAACCATGAAGCCAGACGAAGGAGGCAGAACAGTAGTCAGTAATCATTAATCATGCGCAGCAAAGGATCCCTTAATCCTCCGACCATTTTCGTCACCTTACCCCAGAAGACGCAGAGCTCTGAGGCGTCCTTTCTGAAATATGAGAGTTCGCCGATCAAACCGAACAGCAGGGAAGCTCTATGGCAATTCAAGGGCTTTTTAGGTTTGGGGTGGCAGGGTTTAGGATTCAGAGCTTAGGGCTTTAGTCAGGGCAGGGTTTAGGTTTCAGTAGGGTTTCTTAGGGTTTGGCAGCTTCGCTACACGGATTCATGTTCTGTATCGTGCAAGATGACTTTGGCGATTACGCTGTAGTTGGCTTTCATTAAAAGCATCTAGCCGCATCTAGCCGCAATGGAGGTTCAGACAACTCCACAACTTATGATAAGAACTATGCCAGCGGTATGACGACCACGACAACCAAAACGGCCACACCACCAGGACTGCCAGGATCACCAGGGCCACCATCACGACCACAACCACCAAGAGACCACCAGGAGAAGTTCTGAATTTTGGTCTCACTCCGTTTGCACATCCCCTGTAACGACTTCCCGAATCTGTTAAATTTCCTTCAGATCAATCCTGATGAGCACATCATCGCGTAGTAAAACTAGGGTGTTCAGGAGCAGTAGCAAGAGCAGGAGCAAGAGTCCGCGAAGGTAACAATACAGTAACACTCAAACACTTCTGGAGTTTCAACTGAGAGGGTGGACATTCAATACTACGGGGATGAGATAAATGCGTTGGGATAACCACCGTCATTCTCATCAAGATTGAGTGCTGAGGTTTGGGTTTGCCGCCTACCGTAGTCACCTATACAGTACCACAGCATCAAACAACCTGCAATGATCCTGCTTGAATATACGTGGGCCCTTGACTCGGGCCTTCGACCCCCACCCCCCGCCCCCGCCCCCGCCCCCGCCCCCCCTCCTCCTCCTCCTCCTTTACATTACTGTACCAGGCTTACCTACTACTATGGTCGCTAGGGAAGAACAGTGTATTAACCAGAGATCTGCATTAGAACCTTTCATCATTCTCGTCGTGGTGGTGCTAGTGGTGGCAGGGGTGGTGGCAGGGGTGGTGGCAGTGGTAATCGCAGTTGCAGTAGTAGCGGTCGAGGTCTTGGTAGTGGTGGTGGTGGTGATGGTGGTGGTGGCAGTAGCAGCAGCAGCAGTAGCAGTAGTAGTAGTAGTAGCAGCAGTAGCAGCAGCAGGAGGAGGAGGACCCGGAGCCCCCAAACCCCTAATCCTCCACAAACTCGAGCCCTCAATGCCAAGGGTACATCAAAGGTGATTACAAGTTACTACTGACTACTGATTCTCTGAAGTAACCACGCTGCTGAACCAGAACGAAGGGCATCTCCCATAAAACCCAACCCAAGAGTCAAGGACCAAGTCACGTCGGCTGTATTCCGCTGCTTGTCCGCAGCAGATTCTGCAGAAGTGCCAGGGGCTTGGGGGCCTGTGTGATAAGTAGATTCCCGCAAGGGTACTGAACCGGAAAAGGCAATTTTTTAATTTTCAGTGCTTGTGATATTGCAACCTCTGCGGCATGTCACGGGATGTGGTGAAGCATCAAACTTGAATGAACTGTAACCTCTAGCCATAGCCTGGCGAACCCCAACAGCCTGACCCGATACCCAAGACCGTTCCCGACAAGTGGCTAGGCGGAATTCTGCTTCTTCTGAGCAAGTTCGGGATCGCACCGTTTGCACATATCTGGCTGCTAGTAACGTGAGTCAGAGCTTTCATGAAGCAGTATGGGAGACATACTTCGTGGCTACTAGGTCGTAGGCTTTAGCGTTGGGGAACGGCTCCCCTGGCCCTCAAGCACCAGCCTGTCACACATAGTACAACTCATGAAAGATATGTGCGGCAGATGTCCTGTATTTCCGTGCAACCCTCGTATCCTTCCGAAGTCGCTAGCACGTTCAATCTTGGGAAGTAGTGATTAGAAAAGGATGTACAGCTTTATCATTATGGAGTTGTCCTAAACGAACCTTGATGAATCATGCGCGTAGTTCACCAGGCCGTTATATCAAGTCTTATGTATCAAACAAGCATTGAAACCCCAAACCGGAGAACAACCATTGACTCCGCCCACGCGCAATCTCCAAAGACCAGAAACCTAAGAGCCTACTCTACGGGGGACTCAAAAGGAGTAGTAGCGGCGCATCATTTCATTTCTGCAAGATAGACTCTTCCAGGGGCATTCTAAAGGCTGAGGAATTTGAAGTACACCCTTGCAACGATTTAAAGCAAACAACAACACTGAATAACACTCGACAGAACTCTATACACCCCTGATAGGATTCCCGTATGAAACCCTTCCAAAACCCCGTTCGATCAATTAAACTCTGTACAGCCCGTGTAGAAACCTTTGTAACACCCAGGTTAAATTACGGTACATATGCCCACGGCACAGGTTGCTCGCTGGTCTTCGGCATCGTCGTGCTCAGTTGGGCTGCCATGGCAAGAAATGTCCTTTGCATGCTGGAGCCGGGGTTGGGGAGGCTTTTCGGGTTTGTTGATTGAAGCAATTTTGCGTTTAGGGATGAGGGTTTCCGGATATGTGTTGTTGTGTTTTTGGGGTTTGGTTTTATGAAGGTTCTATGCTCGGGGTTGGATGGTTTGGGGTTTCATTATGAAACAGCTTTGTTGGAACGGGTGTGGGTATTTAATTTGGATGGAGGCTCTCGGGAGTTCGGGGTGCAGCAGGGCGTCACGGTTGATGGTTTGCGGGTTGATGGGCGTTGTTCCATGAAGCCGAACCGCCAAGTCTTAGATAATGCTGGGAAGGCCAGACGAGACACACACGTACGCAGACGTCTAAAGGAAACCCGCAGCACGGAACAGCCCAGCCCGATAATGCATGTCCCTGTGCAACGAGGAGATGCGCTCCTTGCAGCAGATGGCGACTGAGTTAAAGCCGCTTCGTCTCCAACTTCATTGGCAACGGACAGGGCTATGCTGGTCTGGCTTTGGTGGTCTTACGCACAGGTACACTTGGATAGATAGACAGATAGATAGAACGATGGCTGGATAGCTGACCGGAAAACCACTGACAATCTAGAAACAATGGTAAAAACCTATGACACCCAATACCATGAAAACCAATCGACAACCTAGGAGAATACAAATGATATCAGTCCGTTGCAACTGATTCCTCTACCATTATACCCAATGCCGATACCCTGCTTGTGCAGCAGACCAGGTTCGATTCGGTCCGGCGTGCCACGTGCTCGAACCCGCAGGATCCGTCCCTTTGATGCTAGTTCCTCGCAGAAGCCATGCTGAATATGGTTTTGTACTGTCGGCATTTATAGGGCTTCAGGATTTAACACTCTTCAATTCGTTTCGAACGGGCTGTTGGTGACTTTGCAAACTACATCTCGCCCAGGGCTTTATCAGAGGTTCCTGCGATTTAGACTTGGGTAGGGTTTTATCGGACCGGGCATGTTTGGGGAATTCCACACGGCCTTGAGTTGTAGTATCGGGTTGTAAGGTGCTTCCTGGTCATGTCGCGGCTTCGATCACCAGAAAGCTTTCAGTATGTCCGAATGATACCGCGGAGCCCGAAATAGGCACAAGAGTCTGTGCCTGGTGATCGAAGCTATGAGATTGAAGGTCAGAAATGGTTTTGCGTTCAGTCTCGTGTTCAGGGTTTAGGACTGGGATTTGAGTTCATGAGCTTTACCTTCTCGAGGTGTCAGTTCTTGCTTTTTGTCTTCTTGGTGTTGAAGGTCACCTGACACGCTGGGTAGTTTGCGGTGTTTGCAGGCAAAGGGTGCGGTGCTGCAGGGCTTATTGTGTTTTCCTGTTTCTGTCTGTTTTGGTCTGTGGTTTGGAGGACTTCGCTGCGTTTCTCCGGCAGCTTTCAGGGTTGAGGGGTCTAGGGTTTCCAGAGGGTAACAATCAAGCAGCTTGGGCCCTGAACCTTTCGGACATCTGTTGAATCCTTGACCGAAAACTTGCAAGCCCTCCCTGTCCAGAAAGCCGCACGTTGTGCAGCTGATAATGAATTTTTGGGTTTTGCGCGAACAGTCTTGCTGCTACATGCCTGTCCTTGTTAAGTATTCCTGAGCCACGCCGTCTTCTAAATCCAACACTTATCAAACGACTTAGCAACACGCCAAAGCAAAAATCCCGTTGGCCCTAAAACCTATGACCCCTAAACCCCAAAGCTGTAAAGCCCTCAAATCACAAGAGCCACAGAAGCGAAGGCACACTACGATTCTGGCCCTCCTCACAAACCCGAACACCCTGAACGCCGTCAACAAAAACCACGACCACGAATTTCAACCTCAAGCACCCTCCCAACTAGAGTCGGCAGGATGCAGAGCGCATCTGGAGCGAGCTGGCTGGCTCAGAGGATGACATCGACGCGGTGCCGCAGTCGCGGTTTAGGCTCTAGGGCTTATTGTAGGGTATATAATGTTAAGTCCCCTGTTTGAGGGGTTTAGGAGTGGGGGTTTTAGGGGTTTGGGGCAGTTTGGGGCTGCAGTCTTGAACTCCTGTACACAGCACCTGAATAGTTACCGATAATTACTATTCCTGGAAGACAGGAATCGTCAACCCCTCACTTCTTCCCCATAAAAAAACCTTTACTTCGAGAAGCCCACTTTCAACCCTAAACCCTGAACCCTCCATACCCAGCGGACTCTTCTTTCGGACTTATGCAGTGGGAAAAACCCTAAGCCCTGAATCCTAGACCCTGAACAGCCCTAAACCGTGTATTGCCCCCTTCTCTTTGAAACCCGAAACCCTAAACCCCTAAACCCTAAACCCCAAGCCGAATTTGAGGTGATCAACATCCTCATCAGAGCGGGAGCTTACACGCGAAGCCTCCGAAAGCAGTACGATGCGGGAGACTTGGGCTAAACGGAGACTTTTTTTTGCTGAGCGGAGGTAGCGTGATGGTTTAGGGCTTGGGGTTTCAGACGGCTCGTGAAGTTGTAGAGGCTTCTGATGTCTGAGTTTTAGGATGCAGCTTTTCGGAGTTGTGTTCCTTTGGCTGCATCTCTCTCTATATATATAATCTGTTGTGTCATATATACATATACATATACACATGTATGAAGAAGTGTATACATATATGAAGTTATTTAGGTTTGTTTGAATGCTTTGGGCGGGAGTAGGATTGCTTTGTCGTCGCGATTTGGAGTCACGGTTTGTTTCCGAAGAGTTTGGGAGGGGTAATTTAAAGATGATGGTGGCATGCTCAGGGTCTTTTTACGTAAGTCCGGCCTGCAGCGTGCCCTTGTGAGGACTTAATTCAGCTTCACACACAAAACGAGCCTAGAAAAGCCACAAGCGCACAACCGCCCGAAATCCTGAGCATCCAGAACCTCCAAATTTCGAAACCCTGACAGCTGGCACCCAAATACCCCCGGCTCCGAAAGCCCCTAGGTCGCACCTCTGCCGAAATCCGAACACCACAAAAGCCTAAGACCTACCTTCCCACAGCGCAAGACCCTAGAGCCACGGACCCTTAACTCTCACACAGACAGACAGAGGCGCAGGCTCACCGAAAACCAAGACACGCAGAGACGAGCAGAGAGAAACGGACACCGGCACGCACGTGCCTTCACAAACAGAACAGCAAAACCACACCACACAACAGAGAGATACCTATCTACCTATCTATGTATCTACCTACCTACCTACCTACCTACCTGCCTACCTACCTACCTACCTACCTACCTACCTACCTACCTACCTATTTATCTATCTATCTATCTATCTAACTATCTATCCATCTATCTATCTATACACGCACACACGCACGCACACTCACTCGCACAGAAAGACACAGGGATGTGTGTAGTATAGGGGTCCGAGTAATTAGTCTTCACATCCCTTCATAGCCCCTAGAATAAAGTAGCAAATATGTAACAGACCGCAACACCCCGTTCTAATACTTAAGGCCCCTGCATCACAGTCATAGAAGCAGCCCCAAGGCACCAGACTAAGCCTCGAAGGCCAGTTCCTCAAACTGGAAGGGCAGATGCCTAATTTTGTTAGGTTTTTTCAAATTCCGACTATGATATACCACCCAAACCCTCTTCTCATTGTTAAGGCCACAAATCCTAGGCCCGGTTCCCAGGACAACCCAACATCCCCCGACCCAGCCGTGGAATCGGTCCAATCGGTCACGGCTGATTTTGGGTCCCAGGTGTGTAGGGTTTTTACGTAGGCGTATTCCGGATTTCGAGTTTGAGCGTTTTACGTCGTAGGGCCTTTCTGGGACTATGCAAAGCCCTACATCCGACTCGGCCAAGGAATTGACATCACCCACGCTGGCTTCGCGGACGTTCAGCTACGCACGGCGTCTGGTCAGCAGGCTTCGGACGAAAAACGGAGACGGCCATCCGCAGTTTTCGGCAGCCGAGTCTAGTAGTAAAGGTATAATTGCTAGACATGGCCTGTCGTAACTGGCAATGTCTACGGCCAGTATCGTCTAGGATGTAGTACGCCCCTCTACTCCTTGTTCGAAATGTCTCTCACTGGAAGTATATCGTCCTTTTCAGGAGACCTGCACCTGTTCATGAGACCACACCCATACAACTATTTGAGGGTTTTAGGGTTTAAGTTCTTCAGGGCTTTGGGGTGGTCATGGTCAAAGCGCTTCAGAGTCTAAACTTTGGAGCCTTAGGGTTCAAGGGCTTTCGAAGGGTCTGCCGGATGAGGGCGGATTTGAATTCGTTCCAAACCAGCCATTCGAACATTGTGGCTAAAGGGACCCCCCCCGGCCCGCCCTTTATTGCCTTGCCAAGCTTGCTATGAACAACTTCATGCCGCTAGCAGGAAGTGCTGCAATACCCAGATGAATCCTTTCTGTAGCTTCCGCAGAACAGCATCGGGCAAGTTGTAGTTCCCGAGTAGCTTGCCTCGAAACAGGAACTTTCGAATCGTAATTTGCCAAAAGTTCGCCGCGGAACACAATTCAATACGTAACGTCTCAATATGCTGCCGCATAGTGCCACAGTTTCCCTAATAACTTTCTGCTAAACAGGACCCTACAAGCTGGGATTCCAAAGTGGCCCTAATAGCTTAAAGGAAAACAGTACCCAGCAGATTGGAATTCCTCGATCGTTTGACGCAAAAACGAAATTCACACAGTGCGCTTCAACTAAAGCTGACGCAAACGAGGACCCTGCAAATTGGAATTCTCCACCAGTTCGCCACCAGACGGGGAACTCTGCAAATTGGAACTACCCAACAACTTATTCAAATTGTTTTTTCAATATCTCGGAGCAAAGCAGAACCCTGCAATTTCGACTTTTCAGTAGCTTGAAGGAAGCTGAACACTGCACCATGTCACCGTTTTAGGGCTTATCGGGTTGCATGTGTCTTGCTCTGCGAGAAGGCTCTCGTCCCGTGCCCCAGAAGCCCTACACCCACTGCAATCCCACACCCCCAAACTTGGAAGCACAATTCCCCAACCTTGGCTTTGTAGCGAAGGCGGGAATGCTTGCCTGGAGTCCTGCACCCGGAATCCTAAGCTTTAGCCGAGACCGTACACGTAAAACCTTAAAGCGCCTACATTGGCCCAAGGTCTATGCCATGGTTCTCTGGCTGATCTCGACGGTCGTGTGTGTCGATCGTGCGCTGTCCTACAGCAAGGCCTTTTAGCAGCAGTAGAACTTAAGTATTAGGTTGGATGCCTTCCATACGGCTTTGATGGCAGGGTTCAGACGTTGAGGGTTTAGTGCTGTAAGATTGTTGTGTGTAGAGGGACTTGGCGAAGCAGGAGATTCCATCAGCTTAGTTTGTATGAAAGTTTGCACTCAATGTAGCCCCAGTTCAGGCGAGTTACGTCAAGCAGAAGCCTGGTCGCTCCTCGCAAGTAGTCTCCCCTTCGAAACTCAACCACCCTGAGCCGTCGAACTCGCACTCGAAACCGTGAGCCTCTGAGCCTTACCCCAAACCTTACATTCTAATATTGTAATATTACATATATATATATATAAACAGTACATTATAGCATGATGTATTATAAACCAACTTAGGCTGCAAGCCCCCACTCCGAAGTCGAGGTGCATTCCCAGAATACCGCCCATGCCTCCTGCATCGCAAACCCCCCACGCTTTATGCTCACCTGCGCCCTCAAGCTTAGGGAGGCTTTACTTCGGGTGCCTGATGCCTTGAGCCTGAAAGTCTACGAACATGCACTTGGCATCCTTTTGCAAGAACACTATAATGTATTCCTTGCTACTACCTAAATTAGCCACTCCAAGCAAGGATCGTTCGTGGCGCCTTATATGGGTCGTACCTGCCTTGGCCACTCGGTCCAGCTGGGGGTTGGGCTCTCGGCAGCTATGGGGAGATCGTCAGAAACAACCTTCGACAAGATTCAGGCAACATCAGAGATCGCAGGGGCACTTTGTGAGTAGTCCTAACCTGACAGTGTGAACAGGGTCGCGGGACATATTAGCATATTCATGTATGGGCCAAGGGGTACATGAGGGACACTCGACTTCTGGTGCACAGCTAGCGATCTCGAACAGAAGTCATTAGTAGGTGCGGCTTCCAAAGTTGAGAAGCCAGGATTTTGTCAGTTTTTGTCTGATTCTGTGTGGCGGTCCCTCTCCACCTTTCACCGCCAGCAAGGCTTGCCACGCAAAAATACATTTGACGACTCGCCAAGGCACCTTCGTACCCCAGAGCCCCAAAGCCTTAAACCCTCGAGACTGAAACCTTGAAGGCCTAAACCGTATGTGTTTCGGCCCTTGTCATTACAGCTCTGAATGCTCTTACATGAGTTTCAGAAAATCAGTGGAGTGAAGTTACTCACCTACTTCCCAAACCCCCAACCAAGTCCCTAGAATGCCAGGAGAACCCCCTTAGATGAGAGTCCCTCTATCACTACATACAGCACAACATACCCTACAACCCTGTTTTAATCCTTTATTGCCCTATGTACTGGATTCAGGTCTGCTTTAGCGCCACGATCTGCGTTCCCGTCGTCCTGCTTCGGCTCTTCCGCGTGGCACCGGACTGGGGAGTTTTCGCAAGTTCTGCCTGCTGGCAGAACCTAGGAAAGGGGGTAGGGGCCTTCACAATCAGAACGGGGCTTTGGGGTATACTATAGTATACATGTCGTAGGAATGTAAAGAGATACAGACTATTGCATGGTAACTGATCAGATTTCTACATTAGCCTTTTCCTGCAAATGGGCCTTTCGCCCGTTCAGACCTTCTCACGAGATTGAAGTGAAGCGATTGAAGGTTTGGGCATAATTAGGTTCTTATAGGAGTTTACTTTATGGTTTGGGGTCTCAGGCTGAAGTCTTTCCGGCCTAATTAGTCTTGTCTGCTGAGTTTTTCAGTCCTTAAAATCGCACAGCCTCCGACGGTTCGATGTGGAGCCCGGGATACTTCCTACTTACCGTACCCGTAGCCCCAAACCTCCCGAAATGGTAGCTCATGAGCACTCAAATCAGCACTCACGAATACGGTCCAGCGCACGTAGGCATAGACGTGCAGTTGCTGTCGTAGTAGTCTAGTAGTAGTAGTAGCAGCAGTAGTAGCAGCAGCAGTAGCAGCCAGTAGTAACAGCAGTAGCAGCAGCAGCGATAGTAGTAACCGTAGCCGTAACCTCAGTCGTAGTTTTTTCCTCGTCGTTTAGTCGCGGTCGCAGTCGCAGTCGTCGTCGGCGTCGTGGTGGTGGTGGTGGTGGTGCTGGTGGTGGGTTTGGCGGTGGTGGTGTTGGTGTTGTTGTTGTTGTTGTTGTTGTTGTTGCAACAGTTTCCATGATACCCAGCTGGTGAGGCCTGAAGCGCAAACCATGCACAAAGAAAGGGGTCCCTCAAGGTAGGCCAGTGGGATGACTTGCTGTTAAACTGTTAAACCGTACTGAGGAGAAGAGGGTTATTCTATGTAGAAGCATGCTGACTTACAAACCTTCAAGACAAGTCAGCAGAGGTCTTCTCCACCACAGGCGGGCAGTGCGTTTGGCCATCTCGATGCCAGGATCCACTTGGTACAGTTTAAGGTTAGAGTTTAAGCTCTGGGGTTCCGGGTTTAGGGCTTAGTTTTTGGCTTCATGAGGGCACCAGAAACCCCAAAGTGGCTAATGTCCATTCCCAATCCTAAAAACCGCCAACGGCCCAAACGCTCACCGAAAACCTACCTGCAGCTTTTTGCCTCAACTTCGAAGGCTTAAACCTCGAGGAACCGAGCCCCCAAACCCCGCACCCTCGAGGGATCGGGCTGCGCACTGGTGGAGATAAATTTTCACAATGGTATACCCGTATTAATGTTCTACTGTACTTATAAGAAGGAGCCCACAGGAACGCTATTGCTGGGTGTCGCCTTCGACCCTCGACGGCTCTTGGCCGACTGCTGTAGGAGCTTCTGCAATGAGGGTTTAGGGTTAGCACCCCTCCCCGCCCCCCTTCCCCCTTTCACAGAAATCGTGCCCAGCTTCCCCGGGCCCCTAACGCCCTAAACCCTAACACCTTGAACCCCTAAATGCCCGGGCTGCAACCTTCCTCCATGTGCCTGCGTCCGGGCAGGGGTTAAGCAGGGGCGCGCACCATGACCATTCAGACCTTTCTGTCAAGGCTTTTCTGTGAGCTTCTAAGATGTATTCGCGTCTAGGACTGAGGGCTGAGACTGGGTTTGCAGCGTGTTTTTTGGGGGGTTTCGGACTTGTGTTGCTCGCAAGCCTTTTCTTTTGGGCTTGGGGTCCTTGGGGTTCGGGTTCTTCCTGCAGCTTGAATGCAGGGGTGCTGGTGATATGGGTTCCTGCTGCCTTCATGGTCGACTGGGTGGAGAAGCCCCTTCGCTGCATGTCGGGTTTCGGGCTGAGAGTCCCGAAGCGATCCTACACTAGGGCCTAATGGGGCTGGAGCCTTGGACATAAGTTCCGAAAAGCCGGAAGGGCTGCGGCTCGAAGTAGCCGAGCCTTTTCATGTCGAGATTCCCAAATCTTGTGCCTGAACTGGGGCAAGTAGCTGTGGCTCAGGCCGGTGGAGTTCAAAGATTCAGTTACTCAACTCGAAAGAGCTGATCTTGATGCTTTCATGTTCAGCAGTCTAGGCTGCTGTTACCTGCTGTTCCTGCAATTTGCTCAGTGTCCGGCCTGTTTCAGATTTGGCACCTGAACACACCGGAAACCCTGCCGCTGCTGACCAGGAGTTAGGTTTGTTGCAATTCTACATTGAATGCTTCTATGGGTACGTGAATGCTGGCCGAGAGGGCCTAAACCAAGCCTCTGGACCAACTAAGATTTGCCGTTCATGGATTCAAACCCTAAACCCTATAAACCCTAAACCCTTAACCCTTAACCCTAGACCCTAAACCCTGAACCCTAAACCCTAAACCCTTCACCCTAAACCCTGAACCCTTAACCCTAAACCCTTCACCCTTAACCCTAAACCCTAAACCCTAAACCCTTCACCCTAAACCCTTAACCCTTAACCCTAAACCCTTTACCCCTAAACCCCCTAAACCCTAAACCCTAAACCCTTCACCCTAAACCCCAAACCCTAAACCCTCAACCCTAAACCATTCACCCCTAACCCTAAATCCTAAACCCTTCACCCTAAACCCTTAACCCTAAACCCTTACCCCTAAACCCTTACCCCTAAACCCCTAAACTCTAAAC
>CAJNDV010001192.1:69151-101890 GCA_905221635.1 Symbiodinium sp. CCMP2456
GCCCCCCCCCCCCCCCCAACCTGTTCTGGCTGTTGTCGGTCGTGGCAGGTTGTGCTTCTTCAGCATCTCACCGAACATAGCCCTCTGATTTTTCGCTTCCCTTTGGCCTGGCTGAGTGGTGCTGGGGTCTTGGAGGGGTTTCTCACTTTGCGCTTGAACTTTCCGAAAACTGCCGGATTGCATGATTGCATCTGAAACCTGTAGCCTGCGCCCGCCTTGCAAAGAGTATGGTTTGGAGGAAGTGACTCTCAAACCGTGGGGCTTTTGGGGCCCGGTCAACGACTATGTAGGATCCAAGGTTCTGAGTTTAAGACGTTTTCGGTCTGTAGGCCCAGTCTGGGCTTTGAGGTGTGGGGATAGGTTCTGCTTGCAGACCGATTTGGACTGTCGGCCCCCTGCAAGCCCAAAACCCCCCTAATTAGCCCCTGAACAATAAGCCCCCAACAACAACAACAACAACAAAAATAAAGGCGAACAGAGAAGCCCCAGAGTTTCAGAAAGAATCTTGGACGGACCTGCCCACCAAAGATCCGAATTTCAGAAGAACCGCTTTAATTCTCCTCAGAGAGCCCCAAGTTTCCGGAAGCCTTGCAGTTCCCACTGCGTGGCTTTCACTAATATAGACGCCTAAATAAGTACCCATATTTCATAATTATTCCTTAGGTTCCTTATTATAAGTAAACTATAAAGGGGCCCAAAACCCTATTCAGTAAGGCCTCTACATTAGACATGGAACCCGTCAACCCTTGAGCCCTTGATTCGGGCGTAGACATTCGACACCCTAGCGCTCGATCAAGCGACGTCCTGCGAGGAGCTTACAAAGAAGCCTACTGCCTTCTTGGGAGGCTCCGCCTTTCTGTTCAGGGCTTTGGGGTTCAGTTGTTTAAACCCAGAGACTCCAACACCCCTTAATAAAGGAATATACCTTAAATCTTATTAGGGATCCTACTATAATTTAAGGTCTATTCCTTAAGTTAAGGGGTATTGGAGTCTCTGGGAGGTTCCAGTTCCAGGGTGTCGGGTGCGGGGTTAATGGGTTTGGTGTTTAGCGCCATGGGGTCAGGGTTTAGGGTTGGGGATGTGCTTGTGGATGTCGGGCTGAGGACGAGTGCCTTGTCCAAGTGGGAGAACTTCGGAACTTTGGGTCAAAGTACCAACATCTTTCCCTGCAGCTCCTCCGTATTTTTTCTAGCAGTTGTGAATGTACCCCAAACCCCAACCCTGAACCCTAAACCTTAAACCCTAAACAAACCCTATATCCCCATTATCTAGGCCCTTATCCGAAGCCCTCGAAACGCTAAAAAGCGCCTTCGAGGTCGCTCCGGTTCATCCGCATCCACCTGTCTCTCCGACGGCGAGGAGGCCAACCGGGGTTTAGGGTTTAGGGGTTTATAGGGGTTAGGGGTTTATAGGGTTTAGGAGTTTGGGTTTAAGAGTTTATAGGGTTTAGGGGTTTGGGTTTAAGAGTTTATAGGGTTTAGGGGTTTGGGTTTATGGGGTTTATAGGGTTTAGGGGTTTGGGTTTAGGGGTTTATAGGGTTTAGGGTGCTGTTGTGCCAGCTCTCGGCATCAAGCAGGTTTAGAACTAAACCCTTCCCAACCCCAAGCCGCACAACAATCCACCATACACTCTATACCCGAAGACACGAAAAGTCCTAACACCCGCCGCCTGCCCTCAAACAACAGAACAAAAACAATCAAATCAACCTCAACCCCCTCCTCCAAACAGAAGCTGGGTCAGAACAGCAATGGTTATTCGTTAACTGACCGTAGTAACAATACGCAAATCGCGAATAAACGAACAAGCAAAACAATAAATGAACAGCCAACCAACCGAACAAACAACCGCAAATTCCTAAAGCCCGCCCCAAAACCTATTGTCTATAGACCCTCAACACCTAAGCCGTTTCAATCGCTGAAAGCCTGAACAAAATCCCCCCCCCCCACCCCCCCGTCCCCCAAGCAACGAAAGCAAACCCCTAAACCCTAAACCCTACATCCTAAATCCCAAACCCTAAACCCTAAATCCCAAATTTCACCCTGAACCCTAAACCCCTCAACCCTTATAAACCCTAAATCCTAAATCCCAAACCCTAAAACGCCACATCAAAATTCAGGGATCACTGTGCTCCCTGAGCGACGCTTGTCTCTCCGCAGAGGCTTGGGGGGCAAATCTTAAAGGGATCACTCAGGGGACCTTAGCTGGGTCCTTGTTGGCGACATTTTTACATGTTTGTTATTACAAACGCCAAGAAGGATTAAAAATGATCACGTTTGATATAGCCCCAACAGGGAACCAGTTAGGGGGTAAGGGCGGTAAGGGTTTCAGGGTTTAGGGGTCTCATATAGGGGCCTCAACAATTACCTATATTATATTTGGGGGTTCCTTGTTATAGATATACTAGAAAGGACCCCCAAACCCTATTCTAATTATCACGTGCCCCTATATTAGGGTTTAGGGGGGTTTAGGGTTTAGGGTTTAGGGTTTAGGGTTTAGGGTTTAGGGTTTAGGGTTTAGGGTTTAGGGTGGTTTAGGGGCTTTCCGTTGGGTTCTATTTGGGTTTCATACGTCATACCAGTAGGTGTTGATCGATGTTTTCTTCGACGGGCCTCGTTCACATAGCAGGTCCTGAGGTTAGGGGGGTTGGGCTTTGCAGCACTGTGTATACCCATAGGCTCCATTGTAGTTCCTTTTTGGGAGTACCTTATAGGATTCTAAATATAAGCCACAAAAAGGAGCTACAAGGGAGTCTATGGGTAGTTTAGAGTCCAGGCCCCAAGTTGGCAAGTGGTGGAGTTTCGGGAAAAGTCCCAAAGCCAAAACCTTAGTTATAAATCCCCATAGGCACGCAACAGAACTCTCAGTTTACTCCTGGACACCTTTCTCAAACCCTTACGACACCCTAACCCTAAACCCTGAACCCTGAACCCTATGATTCATAGCCTCCATAAGTGGTGTCTCAGGATCCCTTGCGCATCCTTGCCCCCGAAGTCCCACAGCTGAACCGGGCCTCACTTAGGGTTCCTTCAATGGATCCTAAAAGTGGTTTCGCATAGCGGATACTATTGGCTTTCCATCAGGGTCGAATACGGCATGGGCGTCAGTACAGCAGCAGCGGTTGCAGCAACTGTTACAGGGCTCCGAAGTGGCTGAAGGAGGTTTTCAGTGTCGGGGTATCTTTTGCGACCCTAAAGCTGGAACTCGAAGCCTAAACCCCGAAACCTACGACCCTGAATGCTAAAGCCCCTAGAGCCTTCACCCATTTTAACGCTGAGCCCTAAAGGCCTTAATCTAAAACTCTAAACCCCACAGCACAAACACCCAAACCAAAAGCTGACATCCAAACCCAAACCTGTAAACTCTAGGCACCCGAACTCTGAAATCTAAACCCGCAACCCTGGACTACCCAAAGCCCTTTTGTTGCAGACCCTCCTCTTCGACTTGGAGCCAGCTTTGTGGCAGCTTGGAGTTGTCAACACTACAAGGGGATAGGGTTTGGGGTTTAGGATTTAGGGTTTAGGGTTTAGGGTTCAGGGTTCAGGGTTTGGGGTTTAGGGTTTAGGGTTTAGGTGGAGGGTTGTCGGTTTAAGGTTTAGGTCGGATTCAGGTTTCAGGATTCACGTGGGGATTGAAGGTTGGTGGATATGGGGCCCTAAATAATTACCTATACTATTCTTGGGGCTCCTTATTATAGCTAGGCTATAAAGGGCCCCAAAACCCTGTCCTAATTATTAAGGCCCCTATATTACGGGGGTGGCATCACACATGTTTCAGGTCGCATGGTATCGCAAAAAAATTGGCCGACCGCCTAAGTTTAGGACAGCCTGAACCTTTTAAGCATCATCTAGGGGCTTTTAAGAATTAGAATAGGGTTTCGGGGTATAGAGTACTATAACTATAATAAGGACCCCCCCCAAAAAAAAAATAATACAGGTAATTATTTCGGCTTCTATGTTCACGCTTCTAGGGTCGCCCCGCGGGTGTTAACTTGTCTTAAGCTGTTGCTCACGTGCCTCTCGCCGAACGCTGAACCCTAACGCCTTGACCTGGTTTACACTCTGTAAACTTATTATTTGCACGTGACTCGTGTTTACTTACCACGGTCGGAATAGATAGTTGCCATATTCCCTTTCTTGTCCTTATATATGCTACAATACTTATATTTGCATATAACCGAGGCCCAGAACCCTATTCAAACTATGAAGGCCCCTCTTTTAATTCGTTGGGCCGCTTGTTCGGAGCTTGAGACATGAGGGGGCGATTCAGCTACCGAGGATTGGGTAGGAGGAGGAAACTTTTGAAAGCGTATTGGGGTTTAGGGCTTCTCACGGGTTTGGGTTTAGGGGTTAGAGGATTGCGGGATTGAGTTTCCTTCCATGTCAGTTGAGCTTCCTATTGTTGTTATATAGGAACGACGCACTTGTTTTCTTACCCAAAAGGGGTGCCTTATAATGCAGACAGATGATGCGCTCGGGCGGCGGAGCTCTTTTGCCAGCCCGGCGAACACGTTGACATCAAGGAGGCTCGCAGCGATGGTGCAGTTTGGGTTGGCTTCGAAGACCCAGAGACTCCAATACTCCTTAATTATGGAATATACCTTAAACTATAGTAGGATCCCTAATAAGATTTAAGGTATATTCCTTAATTAAGGGGTATTGGAGTCTCTGGGTCGGATCGACGGAGAAGCCGTGTCCACGACTCTGGCAGACTCCGGAAGTAGGCGCTGTACCTCCGGGACCCCCGAAACCAAGCACCATAGTGGCAACTCCGGGTGTGTATTTTCCAAGAGGTGTATTCATCTAGGGGTATGTATAATGCTGTAGGCAACCACCCAAGCAAGAAAGAACACAAGCATGCATGTACCACTCCGCCACGTAGTGGCCCGCGCATGACCGAGGTGACTCTTATGCGGCCGGAGCGCCCGCAAGGGTTTGTGCCGGGCGAAGCAATAAGACCCGAGCTCCATCTTGTCCCGGAGATGAAACTTCCCCTAAACAACGTTGCACAAAGTAGAGGTAGGAAGCCTTGAAACCCTAAAACCGAAACACCTGAAGCGCTGAACCCCTCACCCTCAAAGCCTGAATCCTAAAACCCCATGCAGCCCCAGAACTATACCCGAAAACTCTGAACCTCCAACCCTAAACCTGAGCTGGCTATGGGCTGCTACTTTAGGTGGCCTAACTGTGCCCGGAACCATAGGCTTTAGGTTACGGAGGTGACGCGAAGTAGACCCGGAACCCTCGTTTTCACCACCCAAGGGCTGGGTGCTGCATTGCACGCGGTCGAGTATCTATCTTAGGCATCACTCCTGAGACAATTTACCTTGAATCCTGTGGGGACGGAAGCACTAGCAACTTTACGGTGCAAAACCCCAAGCTTCCAAACCCTAGACCCTGCCACCCCCAAAGCCATGGAACAAGAGTGTCCAGAGTCTAGCAGCTGAGGCAGAGCAGCCGGCTCGATTCTACCGGGCAGGGCCTTGTTATCAGCCTGTAATCTCCGGGAGAGACGTCATCGGCACCCGGCCGCTAGGAAGCCCACTTCACGTTTTGGATAGGGGATTTGGAGTCAAGGGCTTGGGCATGCAATTCGCTTCGAAGTCCAGAGCCTGACATGCCCCCTTGCCACACCCTTCCGTATGGTTCTCTCTTTGTGATAGTGTAGTTTCATGTAGACTCTCTTCGTTTCATAAACCCTTTCCATAGGTTAAGTTTAAGGTTAAGGATTATAACAGGGATCTAATATGTAGGGCCTGAAAGAAAGGGAATTTAGTAGTCAGGGTGCAATGTACAAGCCTGAATACTTACCAACACTTTTCCATGTTTTTCCCTAAGAGGATTGTGGGATCCCTCAAAAGGATTGTCGTCTTCGAGCCCTAAACCCTAAACCCTACACCCTAAACCCGAAGTTATTAAAGCCGCTAAACTACATCAAGGATCACCCGGATCCCTTGAACCTAGAACCCTAAACCCTAAACCCTAGACCCTAAACCGTTGACCGCAGAACCATGGCGTGGTCTTCGGGTTCACGGTTTGGGGGTTTGGGGTTCAAGAGTTTGGGGTTTCGGATTTAGGGGCTTAGGCTTTAGGGTTTAGGGTTTCGTTTTGGGAATGAACCTTTCTGATACATGACCCTTGGAACTCAGCATCCTTCAGCCCGGGCACACAAAGTTCCAGAGAAGAAGGGTAGACACTAAATAGTAGCATCTTCATCATAAGATCCACTGAAGGGGGCATCTTAAACCCTACACCAGAAGCCAAATTTTCAGCAAGCCCTCCCACGCCCCACGCTCTTTTTATGCCATGTTCGCCCCTGACCCTGACCCTATTTCCGGCAACTTCAACCTGCCTACGATGATCACGGCTCAGGGATTTAGGGGCTTACATCGGGGATTCTAAGGTGCCCTTTGAATGTTGGTAAAATGTGCACCACCAGTATGAAAGACCTTTGTCCCACACCCGAAGTACAGAACCCCGAATATACACATATGTGTACATCCAGTTATACACACATACAAACACGTCTATAGAAATAGGTATGTTTTTATATGTATATGTATATGTATATGTACATGTACATGTCCGTTCATATATTTGTAAAAGTGTATGCGCAAAGGTATTTGTTTGTGTACATGTGCATGTACGTTTATCTGTATGCGTACTGTATATATATATATATGTGTATATACATATCATATGCATATGTACGTATATGATGTAGACTAGTAGACTATACCCTTCCATATATAGCCTTGAAGAACCAGTTATCGAATTCCTTTGGGTTCCCTTTGGGTTCCCCAGAAGGAGTATGTATGGTAATTGTTCCCCCGAAGCCTACTGAAATCTTTTCTTGGATCAATCTCAAGTCTTGCTTGGGCATTCCTGGGGGCCGGGGAAAGCCGAGGCTGCTTGTGCAGGGAAGCGGATGTGCCGCTTATGTTCTGTTTCAGGTTTACAAAGTTAAGAATGTCGGACTCCAACAGTCTAACATCCTTTAGGGTGCCGTTCTTGTTTAGGGTTCCTTCTATCTGACAGCCTCGGCTGAGTGTGTTTTGTCGTTGGAAAACTCGCTGCCTTGAACTGGGGAGGCGTTCGCTAAGCCCGTAAAGTCGCATCTCTAGAGCCCCAAACCCCTGAACCCTAGACCCTAAGCCCCTAAACCCCTAAACCCCTAAACCTCTAAACCCTAGACCCTAGAACCTAAGCCCTAAGCCCCTAAACCCTTAACCCTTCAAGCCTAAAGCACTGAAGCTCTTCGGATCTGAGGTGTGGTTGTTTATGTGTCTTGTCCACGAGTCAGGAACCTTTAGGCTTCTTGGGGTCTGAAAACCCCTAAACCCTAACCCCTAAAACCCGGATATGGGAGCCCCTGAGGGCCAATCCTACTCCTTATAGGGTTCCTTGCCTGAATATAAATTTGTACGATATTATCATCCCCCCCCCCACCCCAAAAAAAAGAAAGAAAGAAACAAGAACCATTCTAAGTATGCAGGCGTCTAGACAAAAAGCACAATCCCCCTCCTGAAACGTCAGTTCCTCTTAGTGGACTGCAGGAAAGTCGGCTCTTGGTCATCTCCTGTCATATATATATATATATACATATATATATATATACACATGTATATATATATATACATATATATATATATATACATATATATATATATATATATATGTATCTGCTTTCAAGAAACCCTAAACCCTAAACCCTAAACCCTAAACCCTATATTTGCAGCAAAGCTACCAAGAACGCCTCACTCCGACATCGCATCTTGCACGGCGTTCGGGCCTGGAGCAGGGCTTGCCTTATTCGGGGGAATTAGGGCTTAGGGTGTAGAGCTTGAGTTTAGGGTTTAGGGTTTAGGGTTTAGGGTTTAGAGTTTGAGTTTAGGGATACCTAAAGTTTAGGGTTTAGGGGTTTAGAGTTTGAGTTTAGGGATACCTAGGGTTTAGGGGTTAGGGTCTAAGGCTGAGGACCCTAGCTAAGCAAACCCTCCACCCCCCCAAAAAAAAATCGCGAAACATGGCGTGTCGAGGCTCTTGGGGCCTCAAAACCCCTTCACTTTTTTAGGGTTTAAGGTTTAGGGTTTAGGGTTTAGGGTTAGGGTTTAGGGTTTGGAGTTTAGGGTTTAGGGTTTAGGGTTTAGGTGGCCCCTTGGAGCTTTTAGCGCGAAATCTTCGGAAGGAAAGGTGGAGGATGTCCTAGACCGGGGTTGGTAACCGGAGAATTTTGGGTCGTAAAGGTACTCAGAAGAAAGATCCATGGAGTGGGAATCCGGCCCAGCCTTTCAGCGTGGTACTGCCACCCGACAACCTCTACAAGTTTTTTCTTTCATCCTGAACAATACATGGGCATTTTAGAGCCCCAATATAGTACGGCACCCTTATAAGAAGGACCCTAAAAGGGACCCTAATTTTGAGAACCACCCACATCTGGCGGCCGCATTTTTTAGGACAAGCAGGCAAGCCCCGCCCACAGAAGAGTCCGTTAAAGCTTTCAGACCTGCGCGCAGGCAAGCAGGTCGGCCAGGTCTACCGTTCATGGCCCCTAAGGCTTAAGAACCCCCAAGGAACCATAGGCTCCATTGTAGCTCCTTTCTGGGAGTGCCTTTTTGGATTAGAGTTTAGGAGTTTAGGGGTTTACCTTAACCTACCCAAACCCATTTTTTTGTAGGTTCTTATTATAAACCCTAATATGGGATTTATAGGGACCCTACAAAAAAGTAGGTTTTGGGTTCTTAAGGTAAAGCTTAAAGGCTTACTCTTCAGATCTCTTAAGTTAACCGAGCTGGATCTAGCTGCCCGACAACCTAAACTCGAAACTGCTCAACCCGCAGACCATCGCAACTCACTCAGAAAGAACTGCATCAGAGCAGGTTCGTCGTCTGCCACAGTATACAATAAATAGTATTGCCCTTGCAACCCTGTAGTAGTCCAAGACACAAATTCTAGCAACTCTTGACTCAGTGCCCCTTTCGTATGATAATGTACTACTTAGTCCGGCAACAGTGTTCCTAAGATTCTACCCTTATCAACCCTAAAACTTTAAGCCTTCGTCAAGAGCCTGGCTCCTGCTATCTGCCACAGGATCTAAGGTCTGTGGTTAACGTGCAATCCTAGCCACAGCTGCAGATTCGTCTTTATTCTCGTGGGCTCCTTCGCTCCTTCTGGAGCAACGGCTTAGATAAAGCTTCTTCTGGGGCGACTTCGGCCACTCCGAACAAAGCAGTGATGATAGTATTTTGCACACAAACACCAGCAACGGTGTATAGTAGTTGGCCATACTGATGCAACAGAGGAATCGTGGTAGCAACAATGGTAGCACCCGGAAACACAGTAGCGGCGAATATCGCTCTTCGGTAGCCCGGCGTACCGAATAAAAAACAACTTCAGGTTATATAGGGGCTTAAATCATTAGCAATACCATTGTGGGGGTTCCTTAGTATACGTATAGTATAATGGCCCCCCAAACTCGATTCTAACTATGCCCCTACATTAGACGGGCTTTCAGGGGGAGGGCGAAGTTTGCCGGACCTTCCTACGACTCAGACGATGGCCTCACAGTGAGGGCGACTCTTAGACCAGCCATCCACGGCGGTTTAGGGTTTAGGGTTTAGGGTTTAGGAGTTTAGGGTCTAGAGTTTAGGAGTTTAGGGGTTTACCTTAACCTACCAAAACCTACTTTTTTTGCAGGTTCTTATTCTAAACCCTAATATGGAATTTATAGGGACCCTACAAAAAAGTAGGTTTCGGTAGGTTAAGGTAGGGTTTAGGCAGGGGTTTACGGGTTTAGGGTTTAGAGTTTAGGGTGCTTGGGCGCTTGGGTCTAGTTTAGAATGTTAGGGTTTTTCTAGAGGCCGGCATGTAATTACCAACGGTTCTGCGTATGTATTTCTTAGGGCTCCTTGTTATACACGTAGTCTAATGGGCCCCCAAACCCTTTTCAAGTCATCAAGGCCCCTTTCTTGGGCATAAGGGCTTTAGGGTTTAGCACCAAGAAACATAGGTTTTCAGTTGTAGCAGAAGCTGTCAGAGAGGAACTTGTAGGTTGGCCGGAGTCGCTTCCCAGAAGATAGTGAGGGGCGGAGTTGCCCACGGCGCGCTGCGTGATCCTGCACCGATGCTGCACGCTGGCCACTTGCGCTCGGGGCACCAACGTTGCTGTTGGCGTGAGTTCGGAGTTGCGGTCAGTGGGTCGTACCAGCGCGATTTTGCTCCTTGGCAGCATGAGCTCTAGACAGAGCTCCGGGTGGGCGTCTACCGACACCTGAATACCCGTGCACAGCTCGTTTTCAGCTGTGTGCTTCCAGCGAATCCCGGGAAAGCCTCATTACTGGTCAGCTCAAGAGTCTCGATGTTCAGATGTTTACAATCAGACATGTACATCGTGCTCAACTCTGCCGCCAGCAACGCTAAAGTAACAAGGAAGCTTCGTATAGAACCCACCCCCTAAACATGACTCAAGGAGCCTAGAATTACAGTGCTAGATTGCTTCACCCAGCTTTAGTTGTTTACATTCGATGCACTAGCTTGCAGGTGCAGGGTGTAGGCCTCGTAAGGGTAGCGTGTACGTAAAATGGCCGTTGTGAATGATCCTAGCCAGGGTCGTACTTGGAGGATCATGGGACTTAGTAAGTAAAGTCATAGCTACCTTAATTGGGGTTATAATTACTTATAATTATAGTTACCTTACTTATAACCCTAGTTACTAAGTCCCATGATCCTCCAACCTTCATGGAGAAGAGCTGCTTTCGTGTGACCCTGCTTTGGTTTGGCCTCCTTGTGCATTATCAGGGTAGCACTGTACGATCATTCTGTTGCGATGGTTGTGAACGACTCGGAATTTAGGATTCAGGTGGTGGGTATTTCGAATTCTTCAACCAAGCTTCTTGGAGAAGTGTCGAGATCTTGGTGGCTTCATCTCATGCATCGGCCTTAATTTCTGTTTGTGGTTCTGCGTCTAGGGTTTAGGGTCTGGGTTCGAGGTGCAATGAGTCAATGCTGGGAAGCCGACAGCTTGTGTAGTTGAGGGCGGCTCTGAGTACTTTTGCCTGCTAAGTGACAGGTTACTCGTGCCGAGACCCGTGTCTGGGGCTCCAAATGACCCAAAGCAGCCCTTGCTTGTAGACCGTCGACCAAAGCACCCAGGCAAAACCTACGGAGCTTCTTGTGCCGCCCTAACCCTGGGTGGCCCTGATTTAGAGCCCTGGGCGACACCGCGATGTTGTCGAGCCAAGAGGTTTTTAGCGCAGCAATCGACTCTGCGTTGCAACTCCCTCAGATCGGACGGGCTGCCGGGCATAATGGTAGAAGCCATGGCAGCATGCACGACGGCTTAGGGCTCAGGGACTCTTCAAGAGTTTGGCAGTTCTAGAAGGCTTTGCTATGGAAGGCAAAGGAGAATTGTAGAAAGTCTTAGTGTGTAGAATAAGCTGTCGGGGTGACCCTAAACCCGTAGGCTCCATTGTAGTTCCTTTTTTCGTAACTTGTATTGAGAGTCCTATAAGGTATTCAAAACGGAACTACAGTGGAGGCTATGGGTAAACCCATGTAAACTCACGAAGATCGTTGAAGAGCTGCTGTCACGGCCCTACCTCCTTGGCTGCAAACAGGCGTTTCACTGATCAGAGGCCGCGAAAGATTCCTGGAGCAAGACTGACGAATTCTGGGTTCTAGGGATTAACCCTAAACCCTTAGCCTTAAACACTCTCTAAAGCCTTCGGGGCTCAGGGTACCCCTGAACCCTAGATCCTCTTGGGGGCTATTGTGCTAATCTGGGGGCCTAGATAATCGCCTATACTATATAGGGGGTTCCTTAATATGGTTATACTATACAAGAGCCCAAAACCCTACTCTAATTGTTAAGGCCCCTACATTACTACTGAGGATTTAGAGTTTTTTCTGGCACTGTGTCAGGTGAGGAGCCCTTTTCCTTCTAGGGGCTCGTAGAAACCCCCGGACAAGAAAGGTTCGATAAGATTTCAGGCGCCAGCAGACAACATAGAAGCAGAGGGCATTGATTGCTTCAGCTGCAGTGCGGCTACAGGGGTTTGGAAGGCACGGTAAACTTGGTAACAGTTTTGAGGTTCAGGGTGCGGGTATGCAACTGCATGAGACCATGCGCACTGGTGTAGATCCCCATCTGTCTTAAACCCAACCCCTGAATCCCAAGTCCTAGCTTTGGATCTGTGCCTTCTGTGATACTTTTCATGTTGGGTTGTAAGGAAGGTAGGTTTGAATTGACATTTACCGCAAGTTTCCACCTTCGACTGACTGGACTTGCTTGGATGCGAACCCATTGTTTCCCTTAGAGCGAAATCGAATGACTCCGTATTCCTAAGCCCGACAATTCCTCAAATTGCAAGCCCTAGACCCTAAACCCTAAACCCCTAAACCCTTAAACCCCTAACCTAAACCCTAAACCTTAAACTCCTAAGCCCTAAAACGAACTTGATAGCCCGAAAAAAGCCCTAAACTCGAAGTGTCTCAGACCCTCAGAGCTGCACCACCCCAAACTCGAAACAGCAGCCTAACACGCTTGACCGGTTTAAGGTTTGGGGCTTTATGGGTTTGGGTTTAGGGCTTAAACTTCACGATGTTGGGTTCAGAGTCTAGGGATTTTGCTCCTCGTGGAAAAGCTGCACATGGTTTTAACTGTCGATGCGCCGGATCGTCTGAAGCACATGATATTACAGATCCACATGATCCGTCTCGTCTCAATCCCAAATCCTGCAAGCCCTGAAACCCTGCCATATTCTGTTTCTCGTTTTGATTCCCACACCGTGACCCCTGACACTCTATATAATCCGGAAACCGGGCTCTGGCACCCCTTCGACCTTGGCCCGGACTAGGGATGGGGGCGGGCACATGGCGCAGAAGTGGTTGAGGATTAAGCGTTAAAGGGTGCTGACCAAGTGCAGGTTTCGGATGACTTGTTGGAATAGTAAGGCGTAGGTGTCTTGGCAAGTGAGCTCTTCAGGGGCTGATCGAGTTCGGGGTTGGAGAGGGCATAAGTGCTCATCCTTTCGATGTTGGAGGTAGGGTTGGGCATGAAGTAGGCTGGTCTTAGGCATTCCTCCGGGCGAATCGGGGGGAGTGGCCGCCACCAGAGCAGATCCTCCGTAATTAGGCGTGTGCATTGAAGCCTTTAGCCCACATAGGGGTGCAACTGACCCTCAAAGCCAGGCGCTAAACTCAGCAGCCCTGTTAGATTGTCAAATCCTTTCTGTCCCAGCGGATTGCGATTTCAGTGCATCGACGGTATTCACGGCACGCGTGCAAGATGTCCGCAAGACGTCACAGCTTTTGGTGCAGCCCGTTGCCAAACCTCACCGTAGAATCCTCAAGAATTACTTCAGTGAAATATATATATATATATACACACACACACATGTACTAGTAGTTATTAAACATCAGGGTAGAGGTACATAGTTGTTCCTCAGGGTTCCCTCTTGTAGCTTTACTACAATATAACATCATACAACATATGCCAAAATGCCCTAGCCCTGTTCTGAGGATGAAGGCTCGTAGACTCGTAGACTAAAGCCGATACACCGCTCGTAAAGATACCCTTTTTGAACCGGTGAAGCAACTGTGAAAAGAACCCCACCCAAAACCCCGCAGAGCGATCCTCATTTGGGATTGTGGCCCTACCACTACCTGGCAACGAGGGGAGCGCGAAGCTGTGTTCTATGTAGCTGTCCTTGCAGCCAGCTCCACCATACGTGTTCCATTGTTGAACCAGGGTTCTACTTAGAGTTGTTGCTTGGAGTTTCTGTACAAGGATGGAGCTGGGTGGAGGCAGATCAGGAGGAGGCAGACGAAGAACCCAGTTAGGCAGGCAGCTCTGCGCGTAGATGGCTGGCACCTCCTGCAAAGGTGGAGTCAAACCTAGCGTGCTCTGTACTGTCAGCATGGGTTGGCTTTGTTTTTCCGCACTCCTTTCTTGCATATCTCGTGCTTCCTAGAATGTGACTGCAGAAGAGCTGGGGCATCTTGCGATATCTTCTGAAGCCCAGAGAAGAGGTTTGACGAAGCGTGTCTATATATGTCGAGATTAAGGCCAGTGCTTGTCGCTCTGTATGAGGCACAGTCAGCGGACGGTCTGTGTGTGTGTGTGTGTCGCAAACTAGACTCGTACATGCATGGCTACACATTGACAGACATACATACGTACCAGAAACTAGATAGAAACACATGTCCACGTGTATCTCCGTCGAGATACACCTGGGTGGGCACCATAAACTTTATAGAAGCACATGTCGACGTGTATCTCCGTCCAGATACACCTGGGTGGGTGGTGGGTTTAGGTCGACACGTGGACGCAGGACGCTATAATATGGCAAACTTAGCCCCCCACGACGGCACGAGCATTCGCACGATACCAGCATTGGTTTGGTTTCTTCTGCAGTCTTCTCCTACAGTATCCACAACGACAACTGCAACTGAAAACTTAAAACTGCAATACCACCACCACCGTCGCCGCTGACGACGACGATAACGACTACGACAACGACAACGACAACAACCGCAGCCACAACAACCACAGCCACAATCCCAACAACCACAGCCACAACAACAACAAGAACAACAGCAACAGCAACAACAACAACAATTATTGCTGCTACTACGACTCCTCCTCCTGTTAGACTGTTACTGTTACTACCACAACGACGACCACAACCGCCACGACGATACTGGCTGTTCTCTAAACCCATGTCGGCATACCAGCGCGCACAGCCCGTAAAGCATTGCTCTGAATTCTCATGTGCCCCCGATGTGTTTTTGTGTTTTGTGCACGTGCAGCTGTGAACCCTGAGCAGGCTGGGAAGCTGCTGAGCTTGCAACCACCTCCTGGTCCGGCGTCGCCTGGGTCCTTGGAGGGCTTTGAGAATGATTGAATAGGATTTTGGGGGTTGTATTTGGGAAAGAAAAGGGTTTAGGGTGTTAAGGTGTTAAGAGCTGTTTCCTGCAGATGGCCCAGATGTTGACAAGTTGTTGTATGGTGCTCTCGGGGCACGCTTCTCCAGATGTTCGCATCTTGCAGGGGTACAATCGGGTAGAAGGACTCAGGCCTAAAACCCTGACACTCAACACCCATAAACATGATGTTAGTAGTTTGCTCCCGAAATCCCGAGGTCATGAGCCTGACGATGGCCCAAAGTCGCCACAGAAAACCCAAGCCACGGCCTTTTTTCCCTGAGCTGGAGGAAGATACTTGGAGCCGACACGCCTCATGGCCTGGAGCTGTGGCCGGGGACTTACATCCATTCTATTCTGCTCTATGTTATTCTACTCTGTTCTTTTTCTGCTACGGTTACATGTTGCCATTCTGTTAGAGTACATTATGGCATATTCTTGCATTCATTAAACATGTCAGACCTGGAGGCCGAAAGCTTGAACATCCCTATCTCCAATCCCTCAAGGTAAGGCATAAGGAATCAAAGCGCAGAGCTTTTCCAGGGCCGAGCTTCCTGGAGTTCCCCGCTGCTGTCGTTAAATATAGCGCTCCATGGGACTCCATGGGTCTATGGTTTTACTACGGATTTAAGGGTTGAGGACAGCTTTGGGCTTCTAGGCTGGAAGTGTTCAGAGTTTGGGGGGCGCGAGATGCTCAGCGTCCGGTCCTCGAGTTTCCAATGCAATGGTTGCGGAAGAAAAGCGGCCTCTAGACCTTCTTTCTGGTGCGTCCTGTTTGCTCAATCTTTCATGATGTTGACCGTGCACCCGACTTGCTTTGCAAAAGGTTTGTGGTTGATGGTTCCGAGTCCCGGCTAGACGTTTTGTTTTCCAGTAGTATTTCAGGCGCTTCACTTCGTCAGCAAGAAAGTCTGCAAGGAGGTTATTTAGCCTCAGAGGTACCCCAGAAACTTCCTAAACCCTCGAGAAATCTTCAGCACCAGTCCAAGAGAACTTATGTCACGCTTAGCGCCTGCATTGGAGAGGAGACGGTTTCGATAAGGCTTTAGTGTTGCCTGTGGGGGTAGTGGGATTTGGCTACTCTGCTTGCGGCGGCTTGAGCGTTTATTGGGTGATTGCTGAGGCCCGCGCATTATCATTTGATGGTAAGTTCGCGATGCACCTTAGAGCACAGATGCTTCCGACTGTAGGTTAGGGTTTGGATATTCGGATTTCCTTGGTTCCTCCCTAACCCTAGCCTTAATAACTAGAATAGGGTTTGGGGTATATTATGCTACAATAAAGAAAAGGATCCCCCAAAACCCTATTCTAATCACTATAAACCTTGTTCTAATCATTAAGGCCCCTACACGACGCTACTCCTACACCCTTCTCGCTGCTCCCTAGGCGCCTGTAAGCCTCCTGCGACCGGCGCCCCCGCGAGCGCCGATTGTAAGGCCGCTGGAGGCACGATGCACGGCCTGGGCCACAGAAAGCTTTTCAAGGTTCCTTTACTTGGGGAGTGAGGGGTTTAGGCTGTTTAGGTAATGAGGGCTTGAGGTCTGGGATCCCGGGTGCGAATACAGTGAATTGAGTCCAGCATGGTTTGTGACGTTTGGGCTGACACCCGATGCTTCAGAGCTGGTGGCTGTGAATCAAATGAGTCGTGGAGAGCAGAAGGATTCAAGACCACGGAAAGCCCCGCAATAAGCGCCTCCTAGGTAAATATACTCGTCAACACTTCTAGGTCTAGGTCTTAAAGGCTTGCAAATCATCGATAAAGCCCACATGCTGGAAGCCGTCGCAGCCCTTCGATACAACTCTTCTCAGCAGGCCTTACAAACTATTGCATTTCATAGCCCGTCACTGCAGGAAAGCTTCTTGAGAAGCACTTTACTCAAGCTCGAAGTCGCCAAGCAACCCGAGGCTCCACCGTTGGTTCTGCCGGCCGCTTGGGCCCCAGTCGTAGGCTCTGCGCTTTGGGGCTTAGGGCCGAGTAGCCTAAGGCTTGTGGCCTTCGTAGACTCTTGGATTCTTGTGGGTACTCGGCTCATGTTAGGGTGCTGGCAGAGTTCAAAGCTGCATTCAGCTTGTATCTGGACGTGTGCGGTTGGTGTGATTCGAAACAGGCTTATAAATACAAGTCATAATCTACAGGTTTTATAAGTGCTATGTGCTGGGATCTTTCTCTAACCATCGCTTTCCTCGAGGAAGTTTCCAGGTCAGGCTTTATTGCATGTACAGGCTGTGAAGATCAAGCTTTCCCAACCTCGTTGTGGGGAGGGGCTCGAGGGTATCGTAATGCCTGAGGTTCGGCTTACAGTTCTTATGCCGCAGGTTTACCTTTCGAGCGATTTCGTTTGATTATTGTTGGCAAAGCTGAGCTGTTCATGTTCTCTCCTAGTTCCCACAGCCCTACAGCCTGAGACCTTCAAGCCCTACACCGCATAACTAAGCCACGAGAAACCTTAAGGCTCACGTATGGCACTCAGCTGCGGTTTGGTTTAAGGTTTGGAGGCACTCGGGGGATTCGGCTAAGGATTCTTCTGTTTTGTTCTACTATATTTAAACCCGGAGTCCTAAACCCTAAACAGTGACTACGGTCTACAGATTTTTCAAGGTCAGGGGTTTGGGCTGCAAGAACCTCAAGGATTTTGGAACCGTGTGGCCTGATGCCGTGGTATTTTGGTCTCTTGGCCATTTCAACCTTTGCAACGTGACTTTCGTATCTGAGGGAACCAAGCGCTTTGGAGAATTGCAGGTCGCACAGGTGCTCCTTTGGTGGCGCCGCCAGCAGGGTAACTGCAATATCAGGAGGAACTCCATTTTCCCCTAGCTACGACGAGTGTCAGCTGTAGAAGGCTTGCGCAGTCGAGGCCGAGTCAATCCCCAAATCCTGCACCCCAACACTGAAAACCCAGGCCCTCAAAAGCAAATCCTAAAATACAAACATAAGAAATGAACCCAGACCCCGAAATCCGCGTGCTTTTTGGGGAAGGCCAAGACCTTGGAGTCGCCGACGCATTCAAGCCAAGGCAGTACAGGCCTGATCCCCCCTAAGGGTTTGGGGTTTCAGGCACCGAGGGGAGGGGTCCTCAGGTTTCTAGGCATCCTTGTGAGAAGGATCCTGCAAGTCAATTCGTTGTTGAATCTCTGCTGCGTCCCTTATGTTGGAAGCTCCACCGCAGAGTGGGGGAAAAAGAGGGTGTTGACATGACTTTGAGGTTAAGAACAGGTCTGGGACCTGGTTGGACCATACCGACAGGGAAATCAAGTTCTCGAAGTCTAGGATTTAGGACGGGTGCTCCTGAAAGCAATCGTCTCTATCAATCTACCAGCCCAGCCCACGAAAGTATGATGTGATCGTTTGCTTGCTTTTGCTGCATCTACACACCGCCTATGCCTTTCGATGGTACGGTGTGCGCGGCCTGAAGCCTGAACTCAAATTAAAGCCCCCTGCCCTGGCCCCAGCGCTGACATTTTGCAGTAACTGCTGTGCCTCAATACGTGTTTACTCTCTCCAGTCTCCTTGTAGAACTACCGTTCATGTTCCCCAGTCGACGAATGCTATTGTTTAGTTGCTCCGTTTCGGCTCCACCAAGCCGGACAAGTAGCCATTACCCTAAACCCTCAAGCACGAAACCTCGTCCCGCCCTTCCCTCGGTCCCTTAGGCCCCTGTCTCTAAACCTCAGACTCGGCCTAAGCACCCAGTATTTATGTATGTGCCTAATCTACAGGCTTGAACACATCGCGGTCGTATTGCTTATAGGATTCCTCAATATAGGTATCGTCTAATATACCCCCCAAAAATTGTTGCCCTAATCATTAGAGCCTTCTAGATGATCGAACCCTCACACACAGGAACCCCTTTTTAGAGGAATCCCAAAACCCTATAAACCCTAAACCCTAAGATGTGAACCCCTGGGCCCTCACCCCCTTCCCACATATTTTGGCGCAGAGGTCTCGGACTGAGTGAGGCCGGGTTGGCAGGTTTTGGGGCTTGTTTTGGGACGCGGGTGTTCGGGTTTCAGAGATTCGCGGTGTAGTATGATCTTAATAGTCTGGTTTTAAAGTTTTCGTTGAAGTTCAATGTTCGTTTCAATTCTTTTTTTGGGGAGGAAGGGGGAGGCAGGGGAGGGGGAGGGGGGGGGTTCAGGTGTGCGTTGATGTCGAGGCTGAGTGGTTTAGGCGGAGGCTTCATCTTGGTGGATTGCCTTGCATCGGGTTCAGTGAGCATCGGGCTTTGCTTCAGAATGCCTACAGGGAACCCCAAAAAGTTGGAAACCGGATCAAGGACTTGGGTTTCTAACTTTCGGGGCTTCTTCTATAGGGCAGTGGGAGGTTCGACCTGAGATTGCCGGTTACAGCAGATCTAGGGATCCATGAGGCTCAATTTGTTGTTTCCTTTGCCTTTCGCATTCAGAGGTCCACAGGCTCAAGGGTTTGGTGTTGCGGGGCAAACTGTTTGAGAGGCGGGCTGTCGGGTTCATATGCTTCAGGCTTGAAGCGCTTTTCATGCCCTGAATCTTCAACTTTGAAGCCGAGACCTGAAGAGAGTACACTAACAGTCCTGCTTGAAAAGGCTCGTCATTTATAGCCGGCTAAGACGCAATGAAACGATCGCAGTACACTTCAGAGGCAAACCAGTCAAAGCACCATGTGTCTAAACCCTGAAGACGGCAAACCCCAAACCCACAAACATATCATAGCGACGCACTTGCATTGAAAAGAGGGCGAAGATGACGGCGAGGATCTCCCGTGCCCTGGCAGCAGCTGAGGAAGGCACTGTAAGGCTCAAGGTTTAAGGGCGAGACTTCAGAAGGGCTGCATGGCTCAAGGGCTTGGCTCTTCTTACCAAAGATGCCGTAGGCGTCTTTGTTCCGAAACAGAGTATGGGGATAACATTCTGTTGTGCGGGAATACACTTATTGCCACTTGGAGGCCTAACTCTGCGTCCTTGCATTCTGGTGTCCTGGTCCTTGTAGCACTTTCATTTCAGAACATCCACGAAATTTTCGGCCTTGAGAGTGCCGTTCAGGGAGAGCTTGCAGAGGCTGTTAACGTGTGGCTCGTCATAGAAGACAAGGCCACACTCTAAACTGCATGTAATAGTTGGTCGCTTCCGAGCCGAGGAATGTAAGCGCTTATTTCAAACTCTACATCTTCGGCTCTGATCCTCCTTAGACCCTCGGAACCAGAATCGGAGCTCTGGTTTTTCTACTTAGTGCCCTCGACCGGATTTAGTTGAAGCCTGAATGACGAGCCCGACACATCATTGAAGTGGTCCTTACAGTATCCAAAAGTCGCCTGCTTCGGACGACAGCAGTCTCGGGTATTGAGCTTTACCAACAAGTGTAACATTTCAGCACGATGAGTTGCAAGCCCCTCCACCCCCCCCCCCCCCCCACTCCCAACAGCGACCCATTGGAAGCAGTATCCTTACCCAAGTTGCGATGAACTCGAGACAGAAATCGTGAACTAGTAGACAGACTGGCTTAAATCCCGGACCCCCAGACTCTCCGGCCGATAACCTCATCCCCGTCCTCAGCATTCCTTGTTGGCCCCGGCCAGCCTTGAGCCATTGGCTGAGCTTGCAGGGTCTCGTGTAGGCATGGACTCTTTGGGAACACGTAGGTCCAAAGCCCACTACGTAAACTGATGGCTTTGGTGTTCTGGTCTTCGTGTCCGAGGTTTCGACTCTAGACTTATCGCTCGAGCCCAAAGCCTGCTTGAAGGTACATGGGTGCAAGTAAGTGAGGAGATCGAACATTCTATACAACATGCCGATGTGCCATTACTCTACTTACTTACATGGTGCAAATAGTCATGACCTGAATGGTGAACTTTGAGCTACCCCGAAGCACGAGCAAGCACTCTGACCAACGTTCGGCGATTTACATCTTGCAAACAGGGTTTGCTTCGGACGAGAGGCGTGGCCTGCGACTCCATAGAAGGCCAGAACCTGAACTGTAATACTTCAGAAATGCTGAGGAGAATATCCCCCGAACAATCTGTTCAAAAGACTCCTCATGAGTGCCTGCCTTCCTGGACGGGAGCGCCATGGGTGGCGTCACAAGCTTCTTGAACCAGGATGCACGGAGGGAGGCGCGCCGATCCAACATGCCGACCTTGGGAACTGAGGGTAAGCCTCAATCATACAAACCCTAAACTAAGCCAGCAACAAGGTTGGTAGACGGACTACGCACTCACACGAGTTAACGTGGGCTGGACCAAAACTCGGCCTTTAACCCACCATTGCCCTGGCCCTAACACTTAGTAAGTAACATAAGTAGGATGTAGCTGGCCATAGGGATATAGCGGTTACTGTGTTTGCTCCGTGCTTCGGTTGTCGGAGGATGAAGCAGAACAGAGTCTTATGCCCCCTGCTGGCTTAATCTCGAAAAGATATGCACGGGGCCTATAAACCCTTGACTCTCATCGGAGACAGCCTGAACCCCTGAGCCCTAAATAGACTAGCAACATGAAACCCAGAGGCATCCAATGCACTCCACGGACACAAAAAACCGAGGGTTGAGGCTTCATGCGTCGAAGGTTAAGGGGTGTAGGACTTCAGGGAGACCAAGACTAAGGTTCGGAGTTTCAAGTTTCACTCTTGCGGGTTTAACCTTAGGGTTTAGTGAAATAGAATCAATTGCATTCTGACCCACATGCCAAGCCCCAAACCTCAAATCGACATCAGGCTGCAAATCCCCCAAGCTTGGACGTCCCAGCTTCAAGCCTTGCTAGAGCCTACTTCCGGCAGGATCACCTTGACTTATTTTATTCTGGATGATTGCAGGCTGAGGGAAATCTCCAGTGAACCCCAAAACCCCAAACCCAAGAGAGGCCGAAGAAACCCAGAGCGGCCCAAGCCCCAGAGCCCTAGAAACCCCTAAGCGCCAAGAGTCCTCCAACCACCCCCTCCCCTTTTACCGGGAGGTTCCAGACTCGACCTTCGAACACATTGCCCAGTTCGTGCCGAAGTGGGAGTGGCAGGCTTGGTCTTCGAAGTCTGGGAGGGATTGGGATTCAGGGTATGGGTTTGGTTGAGGATTTAGGGGAGATTTAGGAAATTTAGGGCTCGGGTCTCGTTTAGGGTTTGAGATTCTGGATTAGTGCATGTAGGGATTATGGCTTAAGGGCTGAAGGTCTCGGGTTCAAGGAGAGAGGTAAGGCTTCTACGGCTGGCCGGTTTCCGCAGCTTCGTGGAAGGTCGAACTAACTAGTGAGGTTACAGGGTTTCTAGCCATTTGGCGGGCAAGTCCACGATTCTGGGGCTGGTACCTGCAGGGTCTAGTGACAGGGGATCGAGTGATAGAGTGTTTGCGCTGGACGTCGTGGCCTCTTGGAGTATGGGTCAGGGTTGGCTGTGTTTTTGGGGCTGCCGCGGCAGGAGTGACGAAGCACATCGATGTTGATCAAGCAATTGTGAGCCAGCTGTGGTTTTGGTACTGCCAGGTTGCTGAAACCTTTGATGGTTTGTCCTACTGACCTACTGGTCATGACCTGCTGTAGGAAAACATGCAGTTGGCACCTACATGTGGGCGATTTGGTGAAGCCAGAGGTGTGCTCCCTGCACATGCCAGGGCGATGACGGTACCTATGTACCTTACGACGCAAAGCTCGCGCTGAAGCTCGAGAAGGCTGCATGGTTCACGATGAGATGCTAAGCCAAGCCCCTCGCAATAACTTCGGCCCAATGCGACAAATCCCTTGGTCTCGAATATCCCCAACCCAACACCTCACAATGAAATGTGCTTAACTTGAGCATTGTGTGCACAAACCTCCCCAATAGTTGAAGCATCCCAGACCTTAACTTCCTACGGTCTCCAGTTGGCTCTGCGGAACAAGGCTTATCCGATCTAACCACTTGGGCTCAGGTTGCCTGAACAATCGTATGGCCGAGCCTGAAGCCCTGCCTGACACAGTTTCGTGGTTCCACGGCACGTAAGGTCGCACAGTGAAGATGTTCGCCGTAAACAGAACAGAGGGACGAAGTAGCTTGGAGCACGAAAAAATCTTGAAAAAGAGTAATCCTTTCAACGCACCCCAGCCAGATCTGATGAGCAATTCTGCCGTTGATTGAAACTTCCGAGTTTCATTTGATAAGACATAGGCCAACTAGGCGTGAGACTTTGTGAGCCCAACATCTGCCAGACCAACCTGAAGCCGTAAACCCGAAACCTGAAGCCACCCTTTGCTTGAAACGAAATTCCTCTAAAGCCTTTCTCCCTAAACCGAAGCTGGTGGTTACGCCCTAAACAGCAATGCAAAACATCCAAAACTCCCTAAACCCTGGATCTAAACGGATCCCAACAGATGCCACCTCTTGGAGCGAGGCCTTCTCGAAGCTCCAGGAAGCTTCGGCCTCGATGGTCGAGCTCAGCGCATCAGCCCCTGGGGTCTGACCAAAGGATACCAATAGGCCCTAAAGTAGTTCCTTTTTGGGGTTCATATAATANNCCCCCCCCCCCCAAAAAAAAAAATGCAGAAAGTTTCTTTCTCTGTCTCAACTACATGTGGAACTACTCCATGGACCGGGGCACTTGAGTCGATCGACAGTGTTGGGGTTGCAAAGTTGAGTGTCATCCTTCACAGGTCATGGCAAATTTCAACTGATTTCGTCCGAAAGTCCTAAGTCAGGCGTTCGTTGTATACGCGCTCTTGGTCAGAATAAAGCAAGGAATTTGGTCTGAAGTTCTGGTCCAAAATGCTTGACTCTCATGTCGGTGAACCCTAAAGCCTTCGACAACCAAAAGCCGAAAGATCTACAGTAAGGTGTCTTTAGGAAGCCGGGAGCTGTTTCCAAGGTCACTGTAGACTTGACCCAGATGCGGGAGGTTCACCGACAGCGGTGTTGGCAATTCTGGTCGGAATTTTTTCAGGTTGAGAAATCAGTCAGGGTTCAAGACATTCTCTACGATATTATTTCTTCGAGTTTGGTGTCAGAGCGTTGTCATCTCACTGGATTTGTTTTTGGGGAGAAAGCCCCACACGAAATGCACCCGACTGGCACAGTTGTGCATGTTGTTCGTCGTCACCATAGCATTGGTAGCATTGGCATTGCTGAAGGGTGGGCTGCCACGCCCAGGTTGCCCAATCTTCCGGGGATGTGGAAGTTGGAGTAGTGGTTGCTGGCCTGGGTGGGGATCCCGTCGAATGAAACCCTGGCCCTACTGACTAAGTCTCCGGGTTTTTTCGGCAGACCCTGAAGCCTAAGACAGTAGAACCCAAAACAGTACGAGCTGTCATACCGGCCTGGTCAGTCATCATGCTGCAAGGCGTAGAGTTGCTTTGCGTGAGGAAGTCAAAGGTTGGTTTCAGGCTTGAGAATACAGATCTACGGGTCAGGGCTGGCAGGGCCGATTGCTCCAATGCTTACAAACCTCGAGCGCTGAGTCTTGTCCCGAACTGCATCCCGACAGCCCAAACCTAGGTCCCACAACACGAATACTCAACTCCTCTGATAGTTACCCTGACGAAGTTACAGTCCAGCCTTTAGACTTAAGGGTCCGGTGGTTAGCGCTTTGGGTTGGGGGGGCGGGGTTTACGAAGAACCCAAACCCAAGCTCCCGACTTCATATGGGTCGTTGTCAAAATTAGGGTCCCTTTTGGGGTACCTTCAATAATAGGTGCCGTATTAAAATAAGGACCCAAAAAGGGACCATAATTTTGACAACTCCCCATATCCCTACCCTGAAGGTCGCCAACTCCGGCGAAATCACCCGACCCATCCGGCGGAAAACTCTCGATGAGGCGCCAGACTGCGGGATTGCTTTCAAACTGTTGGCTATATCAGGGGTATATAAGGACTGTACAATGGTTGTTGCAGGTAATGGGATTAAGGGTCCCCTATTACAGGTCCCTCCTAAAGTCCTTAGATTAAAGTGCTACAGCCTTGCCGAGGCAAGGAACAGTTTGTTTCCAACGCGGAAGCTTAAGGCCTAGACCGATAGTTCCTGAGTGGCGAGGACGAGTTGTTTTGAATCCGACTGGTAGGGTAAAGGTAGGAGCTTGATTTCTCTCGGTCCATGACAGGAGTTGGTTGTAGGTTTACAGCATTCGGTTTGGAGTCTATATACAAGGTTTCAGGGTCTAGCAACCTTGCCCAAGGTCGTGCAGCCCAACCTACGCAACAACCTGCTGTAAGGGAACTTAGATTGCAGCTGAGACGAAAGCTCCATGGCCCAGAAGACACTGAGCTGCAGGCTCTTAGAGCCTAGCCATCGAGTGGAATTGCCAAGGATGACGGTTCAACACTCGCCTTGACATCCTATCCATGAGCCCGTCTGTGTCATGGACCCTTCCTTCTTAAATTAGACCCTCCTTACCCGCTCCAACCCTGTCCTCAACAGCCTCACCCGTTGAACCATCCGGTCGCTAAAACCGACATGATAGCCTCCCTTGGTCCTCCTCATCAATGGTACCGAGCCCTAGGGCATGTTGGACCAGAATTGGCGACAGTTAGGCGCTTTGGGGGCAACAGTTGTCCTCAATTGAGCGCGCAGAAGATAGTTAAGTTTCAACCTGTCTTCTTCAAGTCCGCTACAGAGAATGTCTTAACACGAAAGACGGTGATGCATCTGTGCGTTTGGCTCCATGCTAGTGTTTGGGGTATTTAGCCGTCACCAGGTGAGATGTACTGGTAGAATTCCGGATTCCGCCGGACATCTGCAAGTCGTCGTTTGTTGGTGTCCACATTCACTCCGACGAACAGGAAAACCGTGTTAACATCCACCCTTTCGTCGTCAGTGGCCTGAGTCTGTGATGGACCTAATGTTCGGCTCGTGGGGTGCTGTGGCTTGATGCTTGATGGCAAACAGTTCAGATGGTACCCGAACCCGAAATACCTGAAAGCACGAGAGGTGGCTCGCGGACTCGCTGAGCCCACGTGGCTGCACCAAGATGGCGAGGCTGCGGTGAAGTGTAAGTGAACTGAGCATATATTGATATTTTGCACATGAAGAAATGAAGAACAGTAGCAGCCGGAACACGAAGAACGACAACAGCAGCAACAACAACAACAGGCAGAGCGGGGACAAGCAACAGCAATAGCAAGAACAAGACCATCGACACAACAGATAGCTAACATCATACAAGCCGTACCACTCCCCGTGGCGGTGCCGTAACTATTCACGAGCTGCATCACCACGACTCCCCGCCCCCAACGACCACCGCCACAGCCACGACTACCACAACCTGCCACCGCAAGACGACCACTAACACCAACACGGTGGTCTAACCGTCGTTATCGTCTTATCGTCATCAACACAACAGCAACAAGCACGACCACAACAGCAGCACCGCATGATGATGATGATGATGAAGATGAAGATGAAGATGAAGATGTAGATGTAGATGAAGATGAAGATGAAGATGAAGATGAAGATGAAGATGAAGATGAAGATGAATATGATGATGAGGATGATGATGGTGATGCTGATGATGATGATGATGAAACAGAAGAAGATGATTATTTAATGAAGTGGTCGATGACAAAGCCTCCTACTGCGACATCGCATGCAAAGCATCTGCATACATGGGCGTTGGGGATCACTTTCCTGACTTGATCATCCGTCACCCTGCAGCGGGTGTGATAAAAGTTAAAAGGCTGTGTCCCAGCGATTCCATATAGAGCTCACATGCAGCATGCATCTCTTCCGGTCTCTTCTACAAGATATTGTTATGATGCCATAAGCGCATCGACAGCAGCAACAACAACAACGACGACGACGACAACGACTACTATGACTACTACGACTACTATGACGACACTACTGCAGCAGCAACAACAACAAGCACAAACTGCACTGATAATGAAAATGATGATAAGCAGAGAAATTGCGTTGTGGTTCACTGGCCGTCAAACCAGGCCGAATATTCTGTACGTTTCTGGAATTGGAGTTGATCCCCTGGGAGATTGCGCAACGGTCTAACTGAGCAAGTCCTTTTGATTCCGCATGCACGCTTCGTCTGGGAGTACGTGCCCCGCTTCACGAACCCACACACAGGTGTTGCTCGCGGACGTGCCTGCAGAGCATGTGGAGGCTTGAGCCCCTGTGCCGCTGCGAAGTCTTCCGGCTTGAGCAGACTGTAGCTGTTTGCCCCCTCCATTACTGAAAGACTCCCTCGTGCCTGTCAAAGCCTTACATTCACAAGATCTCTGAGCGACCCTTCCCAATCTTCTAGATCCGATTCATTCCTGGTTCAACACCTAATACAAGCCCCCAACACCGCCCGGAAGACTTGTAAACCCAGACTGAGCAGCTCCGTTCAGAGCGGCCGGGCCTGCTTCGACCCCTTACAGCCTTAGACCCCACCGTGCAGGGCTGGGCATTGCCTGAGGGTCTGGGGCCAGACAAGCCAGGATTTTGGTTTCAGAACGGGCAGATAGTGAGAAGAAGGCCGGAAGCCAGAAGTTGTTGCCACTGCTGTCAGCTCGAAAGGGATCCTTCGTTGAGTAGCTGTTGGAGAGAGGGCAGCTTGCAGCTTCTTGTAAGATTGCTTGTCGGCATTCTCACACCGGAAGTACGGAGCAGAGTGCCCCTGGGGATGCCCCACTGAGCTTTTTGCGTGGTGTCCGACGATCGCAAGTCGTCTCCCATGTCCAGGCGGCATTGGTGCACGAATCGTTCTTCCGAGAAGGTGGACTAGATGCGCAGGTGCGGTGGAAGCAGTGTGGGCTTGAGTTGCGAAGACTTGTGAGGGTGCAAGGACTGCTAATTGGGCTGCCAGGGTGGCATGGGCTTGGAAACTTGATGCTTCAGGTTTCTTTGGGTTGATCCTATCTGAGATCCAATGTCAGGCCGTTGGCATCTATGATTTGCAGCGCTACAACACCCTAAATTAGCCTTAGCCCTTAACCCTGAAGTCACTCCCAGCTCACCGTTGAGGCTAGACGCTGCGCCCAATCCCCCAAACACGCCCCATGACGCCCCTGAAGTCAGAACCCTCACCCCAATCTAGATTGCCAAACCCCATGCCCCTATGAAGCGTCAAACGTCAAAGGGGTGGGCCGTTGTCGCCATTCAGCGGGTGCAGCTTCGCTGCTGCAGAAGGAGTAGTGTTCAGGATTCAGGACTTAGTCCAGGAGCCCTCCAAAAAGCAGGTTACTGGGTTCAAGCAGCAGGATCTGGTCAGGGCTCAGGGTCTGTCGGTTTTGGGATGCTCTGGTCGAACATTCGAGTTGACGGGGTGTTCTTGTCTTTGAGCTGCGGGGATACTTGGGGCTTCGGCTTCAGCGTGTGGGCTGAAGAGGTAGGTTTAGGGTTGGTGCGGTTTGCACAACAGGCCGCCATCCTGACTTCTACTAAATTCTACTATATAACCTGTAGAGATTGCGCCTGGTAAGAGCTGTAAGGATTTAGTTGCGCCCGGGGTCTGTTTGTGCCGGGAGGGAGTAAGTCTTTGAGGCAGCAGCCTCTTAGGCCTTGAAGTCCGAAGCCCGAGGCGCAAGGCTCTAAAGTAGAAGCCATGTTGGAGCATTCGTATCCCGTCATCATTGCCCGATTCTTTCGTTGGAACCACAAGGCTAAATCCTATGCTCGCAGCGCTACGAAGCCTTCAACCCTAAACTCCGAAGCGTTTTTGCCTACCCTGGACCCTAGTTCCTGTTCCCCAATCCCTTAACCCACAGGATTCTTCGGGAATCGTTTGTATCCTCCTCACCCTTTCGCTTCAGTTTTCCTCTCCGAAACTCGTTTTCCCATGCTTTGCCACAGCCCGTCATCCGAAAGCTTTGCGGAAAAGTGCTCCCTCTCTCTCTCTCTCTCTGTTTGTAGGCTTCAGGGCTTTTTCGTAGCTTAGGGTCTGGTGGGCCTGTGAACCGAATTGATCCAAGATGAGCCCTGTAAGCTTTCGATCGGATCTGGTAAAGAAGTCAACTACAAGCTCCACTAGCGTTCGTTGTTTCTCCTGCTGCGCCTGGCGTGTGGTGGGTGTACAAAGGGCTTGCATGCGAGTGTGAGAACGAGATTCTCTCTCCGAATACCCGTGTCCGCAATCCAAACAGCTCTTCATTCTAAAACACGTAGCACTACATCAGAGCTGCAAGCCCTTCAACCCTTCAGCGACTCAGATCCTGGCACCGGAGCCCTCTTGAGCCCTATGGCCCAACATCTCTCAAACCTCAAGCTTTCAGGAACTATCCCCTCCGGGAAGCCTATCACTTCGAGCGCCAGCAAATGTTGCGGGAGCTGCGGCGCCGAACCGCCGAGGGATCTCCGGAGGAGGAGAAGCGACTCGACGGCCGATCCCTGGCGCTCCAAAAAGGCCCAAACCTTGCCCTAAGCCATCAGTTGTAGACTTTAGACCCTACTTTACCAGAGTCATTTGTAGACTTGGAGTTGTAGGGCATGCTTTTCTGCTGTATGCTCTATATGTCTGAACTTGCGGGGTTCTAAGACTCCCTGACTTTTTCTTGAGTCTACTGAGCTGTATCACAGATAGGATGCTGTAGAGGGTGTGTTATAGCAGCTTGTAGTATAGCACCGTGCACCGACAGAAGAAGGTATCAGTATCAGTACCAGTATGTTCGAGTGAATCAGAGTCGGTCATAGCATGCCAGCATACAGCAGAGCCCACCCTATCGCAGTAGAGCATTGGCGTACTTTGCTGTCCTCGTGCGTTTCAAGCTTGATGGCATTCGCGGCGCAAGTTAAGGGTTGTACGTATCACCAAGAAGTATTCGGGGGAGCACTGTGGTAAAATGCAAGCACTCATTTGAAGGTAGAGTCTTCAGCTTTATGCATTTGGGTCCAGGCAAGAGTATACCAGTGCCGAAGATCAACACTTCAGGGTGCTTGTTCAAAGACTTAAAGGGTCGGCGATAGAAAAGTGGTGCATCGGGCTATGTATCCTACGATCTTCGTGAATTCAACACGGGCTTCTTGATAAGGTACCTACACTGCACAGGGAAATTCGGTCAGACGGTCACCGTTTCGACTCGCATCTCGCATGGATTCGAATCGGAAACCGCTGCCAAACGACTGGGCGGGTAGCATCCCCGCCCTAAGCCGGAAACTCAACAGGCTTTCACAGGCTCATCCGGCTGTCCATTGAGAGGCTTATACCCCGTCACCAGATGACTCGATGTCTTTTGCATTGAAGCGAATGAAAATCGGGTGGGCACCAAAGACAGCCTGACAGGTGGATGCGTCGGTCTCTCTCGGCGCCATGTTTAATCACACAACCCCCGATAAAGAAGCTCGTTCGGTTGACGGGTGTGAGATTTGCTTAGGTTTCAGCTTATGGCTTCTTGTCGGCTATCCGTCATACACTTGTGTGTTTGTCAGTTCACCTTCTCTATCTGCCTGCCAACTTGCCAAAGTCCCGAACCCTAGCGAAAGGGCCAGCCCTAGATGTTAACATGCCAAACCAAGAACATTAGGGGTTTAGGGTTTAGGGTATCATTAGACCCCTAATCCCTAACTCTACAAGCCCTGTTCGAGCACCACGGGAGGAGGGAAAACCGGATCTGGAGCTGAAGGAGGTCTGGAAGGCGCTTCTAGAGGGTTTAGGGTTCAGGGTGCTAGGGTTTAGCTTTTAGGTATCGGGGTTTAGGTCTTCTGGGTGTGAGGCTTTCGAGCTTTCGGGCCGTGGGTCTTTGGTTCGAGAGGGCAAATAGGCTTTTCTGGGTCCATGGCTTGAGGATGATAAAGAAAACCCTAAACCCTAAACCCTAAACCCTAAAGCTTTTGGGTCAGGGATTTCGGTGCTGTCAGGTTTAGACTTTCAGAGTTCCTTTCTTCGGAGGGCCTGGAGACAGAGCCGTTGTCACAAAATCTGAAACAAGCTACTCAAGGTGTTTGTTCTTCAGTTGTTTTTGGTTCTGCTGGCTTTGTGGAGGCTCGCCAGGGTCTGACGTGGGCTCATGGACACGATATGAGAGGTTGTGATTTTGAACAATTGCCACGGTCCTTCGCTGAAAGTAGCAAGGCTTCCATTCGGCAACAATGAACCCACCCACGAAGCCCTGTGAATTACCGCAAACCTCACAAAAACTCTACACTTCACACCCCAGGCCAGGAGCCCCTTACCGCCATCCTAATAACCTTTCAGTTTCAATACCTTGTAGGGAACCCCAAAAGGAACATCGCAAGGAAACCACTGAAAAAAACCCGAGGCCATGAAACCCGAGCTCCCGAGCCCAACCAACAGGGAGGCGAGGCAGCGCTGCTTGGAGAGCTCCAGGAGCACCGTCGCAAGGTTTTTTTCCTAAACCCTAGGCCTATACCCTAAACCTTCATTCCTAAACCCTCAACCCTAAACGTTGTTAAGGGTTTCGGGTTGGGGTTTAGGAGTTCACACGGTTGCCTGTGTGTATGTTTCCTGCATGGCAGACTGTAGTACATCGCATGCTTCGTATACATTCTACATTAGGTATATACACACACACACACATACATATGCATATACATATGCATATACAGATATGTATACATACACATGTGCATGCACATCCACATACACACACACATGAATATATGTAAACACATACTCACGCATACGTGTACAGCATACGTATGTATATGCATACATGCACACCGATGTCCATATCTACATATACATATGTTGCATGTACGTGCAAAGCATGCATGTACATACACATGCATTACGCAATATACATACATGTTTTCATACATGCATACATACATACATGCATGCTTACACACGTACATGCATGCATGCATGCATGCATACATAAATACAAATGTACGTACATACATACACAGTTACATACATACATAATTACCCACCTACCTACCCACCTACCCACCTACCTACCTACCTCCCTACCTACCTACCTACCTACCTACCTAAATACCTACCTATCTACCTACCTACATCCATGCATGCATACATACATGCATACGGACATCCGTACATACATACATACATACATACATGCATGCATGCATGCATGCATGCATGCATGCATGCATACATGCATACATGCATACATGCATACATGCATACATGCATACATGCATACAAACATACATCTATACACACATACATGCTTACATATGTACGCACATACAAGCATGTATATGTATTTGCGTACATATGTAAACGAAAAATAACATACATATCTATGCCTGCATACGTCTGCGCGTGTTTGTACATACATGCGTGCAGGCAAGAACAATATACATACATACACACATGCATGTACATCCACATCTACAACTGATTTACATATCTTCCTTTACAAATACGTACGCACATACATGCACATATACATTACTACCGATACCATCACCGCTACCACTGCCTACTAACTAATAACTTCTGGCTGCTAGCTACAATCTACTAACTACTCAGGATCTACTACCTACTAACTGCTAGCTACGAGCTACTAACACAACTACTACTCCTCCTCTTCCCGTTCCTCCTACTACTACTCTACTACTACTACTACTACTACTACTACTACCACTACTACTACTACTACTACAACCACCGCCACCACTACCACTACAAGGGAGACCATCCAAACCATGTAGCCTCAAATCCCATGCCCTAAGACCGCAAGCAGAAATCCTTCCAGAGTGCGGGCAAGGAGCGACTCCTTGCGCACGGGACACGGACTTGTGATCCCACGGTCAGGGACCGAGTTGTCGCCCTGCCAGGGCTAAAGCCGTTGTGAAAACTTGCGGCTTTTACAGGCTTCACGTCCCAAGTTCCACCACGAGGATTTCTGCAGGATTGAGTGTGTTACGGTGTGTTTAGACGCTTAGAGCACGGTTCTAAAGTGCGAACAGACTTCGATGCCTCTTACAATTCTGAGGTACCACTTTGTGAGCTCTGAGACATGTATCATAAACAGGACGGAACAG
>CAJNDV010001193.1:0-10456 GCA_905221635.1 Symbiodinium sp. CCMP2456
AAATAATAGGTGCCGTATTATAATTTGGACCCAAAAAGGGACCATAAATTTGACAACCACCCAATTTAGTTTAAGTTGCCATACTAAGGATCTATAGTTTATAGCATGGTCTCCTTATTATGGCAACTTTAAGTTGAATCCCTCACAAGATCCCAGGTAAACAAGCAGCACATCATGCCAGTGACGGAGATGTTTGGCAAAGTGAGCTGGGCTTTGCTACAACATCGGGATGGTTTAGACTGTGACCTCTTCATTAGCCACGCCTGGCAAGAGGGTATTTTCGAGTTCCTTTCGAAAGTCCTGCTTTCGTGGCCTGCCGATGCGCGACATGCCTGGTGCTGCATGCTGGCCAACCCTCAGAATTTGGATATCGGTTCCTTGCTGCAGTCTCCGAGCAGCTCACCGTTTGCACTGGCGCTCAAAGCCTCGACGTACGTCCTTGTTGTGCCAAATCACCGCTGCAGCATCTACACGAGGCTCAACCACAGGACTTATATAGACGATTAACAATAGGCATGTAATTCTATTCTTAGGTTCCCTGTCGTAGGCTTATGACACAACCCCAAAGCCGCAATCAATAAGACGCTGGCATTAAGTTCAGGGTTTAGGGATTCGGTATTTCAAAATATATCCCCACAACCGTATTCAAAAAGGTAGAAGTAAGGTTCCCTCATGTCTCAAAACACAGACCATGAGTTCAGGTTTGGGTTTAGGGTTTGCCATGGGAGAGGGGCAACGTCCCTTCGACCGTCAACCTTGATAACTTCATGATTCTGAATCAAGGTCTGGCGTGCCAATCCGGTTTAGGGCTTGCGGATTAGGTTAGGGTTCAGGGGTTGGGTTTAGGGTTTAGGAGTTCGGGGTTAAGTTTAAATAGCATCGCAAGCATACATGAAGCTATGAGGCCGTAGTTTTCGGATTTTTGTTGGTGGGTTGCGGCTCGCGCAAATGAGAGAGGCTTTGGTGTGGGTACGAAGCCTTTCGCGCTCACGAGGAAGGCGCGACCAGGAGGTCCGAAAACATTGTGCAAGGGTAGTTCTGCTCACTCGGGCTGTGTCATCTAGCAGAGAAACCCCAAACCCTGAACCCCTAAACCCTAAACCCCAAAGCCCTAAACGATAAAATCCCTAAACCATATATACTACTATTCTGGAATTAGACCCCCCCCCCCAAACCATAATAAGGATGGTCTTTTGGGACCTAGTTCCATAATGGTAGTGTATCAGGACCCTCTGGGAATCAGAAGCCTGAATGCTCATCCAAGTTTGTTTCTTTTGGGCTCCTGAGTAATTATATAGTGAGGTGATATAACTTAAGGGTTTAGGATTCAGGGTTTAGGGTTTATGATATAGCTTAGCACGAAGCCTTGTTCTAATTCATAAAGGCCCTACAACGCCACATTTTGTCGGATGTTTGGCTGCGGCTTGAGGCAAGACTGTCTTCGTCGCTCGTGCTCCAACCGGCAAAAAGATGATGGTCGTCGTTCTGTGGACGACACTTGCAGGACCGAAAGGAGTGCATCATTTGAAGGTCAATAATGTCAACGAAAATTGGTCCGTTACCTTCCCTATATAGCTAGACGGTAATGAAAGCCCGAAACCCTGTTCAAACAATAAAGGCCCCTAACCCTAAACCCTTGGAAGGAACGCCTAGAAGAACACTGGAATAATGGAGTCCTAGCCCTAAACCCTAAACCCTAAACCCTAAACCCTAAACCCTAAACCCTAAACCCTAAACCCAAAGTAATGGAGTCCTAGTCCAACTTTCACTGCCCCTACACAGAGCAGCCGTGGAGGCTCAGCTTGGCTGGGTTTGTTTAGAGTTCAGGGTTTAGGGTTTAGGATTTAGAGTTCAGGGTTTAGGGTTTAGGGTTTAGGGTTTAGGGTTCAGGGTTTAGGGTTCAGGGTTTATGGTTTAGGGTTGAGCAGTCCCATCTTCACCCTAGAAACCTACCGTTTTAGGGCTCCTAACCCTGATTTCCTTCTACATGTCCATACAATTGAAACGGTAGGTTCGTTAGGGTCCAGGGCCCTAAACCCTAAACCCTAAACCCTAAACCCTAAACCCTAAAAAGTCCCAATTCAGAGGACTTGTGGTGTAGAGCTTAGCATTTAGGGTTTTAGAGTTTAAGATTTAGGGTGTAGGGTTTAGAGTTTAGGGTTGGGCTTTTTTTGGGTATATGTAGTAGAGTATCGTAGGGAGCAATCAGACAGCGCAAAGGTTTTCTGGGCACGCAGCTGGATCTTGCAAACCAGGCATGAACACTCTCGTACGTTCATTGCTGAACCCACTGCACATACTATAGGGGACTTAGTAATTACCTATACTATTTGTAGGGGGTTCCTTTTTATAACTATAGTATGACATACCCCAAAACCCTATTCCAATTATTAAGGCCCCTACATTGCTAGCCTTGCACGCTTCTAGGCATGTGCCAACCTTGGACATGATCTGTAGCATTCATTCACAATACGTGCGTGTGCGTCATGCTTCTGAGAAAGGACTGCTGGGCTTCTTGCTGGGAATCTTCTGTTGGCGCTTTCATGGGTTCCTGTGCTGAATAGTTTGATCGTGTGCATGTTCGTGTTCCCTCAGAATACTTTTGTTGATCTAGAGCCACCAAAGGCTGTCCCTGTTTCGCTTTGTTCGTGAAAGGTTTCAAATGGCCAGTTAGACCCATGAGCAGCGACAACCCAGGCTGTACCTGCTTCTGCTTATGCTGACCGTTGCAGCATTCAGCAGTGTCTGCATTGAAAACCAGACCTGGCGCAGGATCCTGAACGGGACGCTTGCCTTACTAGGGTTTAGGGTTTAAGGCTCATGCATGCCTAAGAGATTGCTGGAATCATGTGTTCATGTTTTTGCTGTCTTACGCCATTGACGGTGCACCAGATGAATGGCTGGCATTTGCGTTCAACTTGGTTGTGATTGTCGTTTTGTTGTAGCAGAAGCAGTAGTAGTAGTAGTAGTAGTAGTAGTAGTAGTAGTATGTACTAGCACAAGTACTAGTACTAGTACAAGAACTAGTACCAGTAGCAGCAGGAATGGCGGTACCGGTACTGGCATTAGTATCAGCAGCAGTAGTAGCAGTGGTAGCAATAGTAGCAACAGTAGCAATATAGCAGTGGCAGTAGCAGCAGTAGCAGCAGCAGTGGCAGCAGCGGCAGCAGTACTACAGTAATCGTCGTGGTCGTCTTGGTAGTCTTAGTCGTAGCAGCAGCAGTGGCAGCGGTACAGTAGCACTTTCCTTTCATCGTCATACAAACTTCCATCCTCTGAGGCCCTAGACCCTTCTGAGCTCAGTGTCGAAGCAAAGACCTCGCTCTCGGAAGATCGCGTTTGATCCAGCCACACGGGAAGAAATGGCAAAGGTCGGACAGCAAAACGCGAGACTGCCACCAAGGATAGGTGCCTTCATGTGCGGTGCCCTTCTCTACCACTGGAAGGTCGTCATTCCCTTTTCCGACACTGGCCTTCTGCCTATGCTTACCGACGTGGGACAACGGCTGCTTCTTGCTTCCGGCATCTTGTTCTTCGATCTGCTTGAGGCGCAGACATCATGTCCCGCAAGCCTATGATTAGCTCACTGCTCATGATGGTCGATGTTGCAGAGCCACATTGAGCAGATGTGTGGGTTCAGGCAGCCGACCTTGAAGCCGCTAACCATGTATTATGTAACCAACGGCAGGGAAATCTCTTCAGGTCGACCGCATCATTGGACAAAGCCAGAGAGAGCAGGCCAAGCAGCTCAGTCATGGATTTCAAGGCGCCTCTTTTTTCGCCGGGTTCCATCACCCTAAGCCCTAAAGCATAACGCAAGTCAAGATGTCGAAGCTTCACATCTAGACCAGCACAGCCACTGCCACCAACACCTACTTTCTCGACCATGGCCAGCACCGTTTTCGTTGTCATCGTCTGTTGCACAATCGTCGTCATGCAAGCTACTGCAGGCCCCTGAATGACAAACACCCCTTCGTGAAGGGCCCTAATATTCGCGACGGGTTTAGGGTCCAGGGTTTTGCCCTTGTTTAAATGAGAGGGGTTTATGAATCAGGGGCTTACAGCAGCATCTACATTTCTTGAATTATTATCGGCACTATTGTCAGGTGCCATCCTGTCAAAGGCCGTGTCATGAGGGGTCACAGCATCATCACGATTCTAGAAATCGTAGCCGTAACCGTCACCGCTGCCACATGGGACGGCGTCTTCATCGCCGTTTGCCACTTATCATTGCAACCGTTCTGGCCGTCGTTGCCGTTATCATTAAGATCGACAATCACAGTCGCGACAGCACCTGCATGGGCATAAGCAGGACGTCTGCACAGCATCCGCATCGGCATTACGCTTGACACAAGAACATTATGACATATTATGACGTTATCGACAACTGTTCTTTGAATCAAAAGGAGCATTACGAAACTTCTGTCAAGATTGCCTTGGCCCGTTGAACGACTGCTTGTCTGCAGCCGCCCGTTGATGAATGTTTTTTTGAGGGCTCAAGCGATCCTCTCAAAGTCGTGTCGAAGTGCTCGGTCTACCACATGCGGTGACTCTGTAAACATCGACAAACTACCACAAGGGGGGAACACTGGACCTGTCGAAACAAACGTTTACATCGATTCTACTGCGCCTGCCACACGAAACAGGCTTCGTCTTGAATTTGTTGAAGGCAATGTTTTTGCGTTTACAGTTTGGAAATGCTTACACCTCCAGTTTCGAGACAGGCTAGTGAAGTAGAAGATTTAAAATAGCACTGGCGAACACACCGAAGGCACCACGCCTTTCACACGACAGGGTTTAACATAGGATTGAGAATCTACTTGAGCAACCCGTCGTGGGACATGCCGAATCACATCATCACGATGTATCATCGAATGTCATGTCATGTCACATAATGTCGTTTTATCTCCTATTGTTTCAGATCAGGTCATGTCACACATGACCTGATCTCAAGCAATAGGAAATAACATGACGTGATGTGACATGACATGACATTCTATGATACATCATGACATGAAACGACATGTGATGATGTGATTCGGCATGTCCCACGGCGCGTTGCCTCAGTAGTTTTTCAATCCTATGTTAAACCCTGCTTCGTGTGAAAGGTGTGGTACTTTCGGTATGTTCGCCAGGTTACTTGCACTTTACTGTTTCCCGCCTAATATATGTGTCTTGAAACACAGAACGTAATCACCCCCCCCCCTCCTGTCCCCCATAACCGCATTAAGCTGGTATTTTGTTATCTATCCGGTGGTGCTTGTAGTGTGCTGTGCAAGACGTAACTGTACCGGTGCACTTGAGCGTCATTTTGCAAATATGATACACTAGATTATGCGACCCTTAAATCCTAAACCTTAAACCCTATTAATGGCAGGCCCGGGTTGCAAACCTCAAGCTCGTCCCAAGTACCATTATACCTATAGTCTCCATTGTAGTTCCTTTTTGGGGAGTAGGGTTTAGGGTTTAGGGTCCTTATAAAATTCCTGAATATATCTTTGGTTAAACCAAATAAAGGAAGGACAATGGAGACTATAGGTAGGGGGTACTTGCCCAAACCACGATTACTTTGTGTATGGTAGGGACTTAAGACATCTCGGTACCCTAAAACCCTAAACCCTAAACCCTAAACCCTAAACCCTAAACCCTAAACCAAGCCCTAAGGGCACCTCGGGAGGCAGCATCGAGTATGCGACCTGCTCCGAAGCAGCCGACACTGCGCGGATTTTGCAGGAGATTGGTGAGAGGACCAGCGATGTAGCGTAGTAGCGTTAAGTTCGGTTTAGGGTTTAGGGTTTAGGGTTTAGGGTTTGCATGCTTTATTTCCCTTCTGGTCTCAATACATGGCCCCCCTTTGTTTCTGAGAGTTTACGCTGGGTTTATGCACGCTGGGTTTGGGGTTTAATTTACTATAATTTATAATAAGGAGCCCCCCAAAACCCTATTCTAATTATCAAGGCCCCTACATTGCGCTGGGTTTAAAGTTTATGGACTGGACACCTAAGGTCGACTACGCCATCCACGTGCTACTCGCTGCTGGGATGTCAACGCCGACACTTCGAATAGTCGCCCGTGCAGGAGTTGAGAGTTTAGGGTTTAGGGCAGTTTAGGGTTCAGGGTTTAGGGCTGTTTAGGGTTTAGGGTTTAGGGCAGTTGAGGGTTTAGGGTTTAGGGAATTGTCGCCCGTGCAGGAGTCGACATCTCTGGTGCGGGCTACACCGAAATGGCCTTTCCCTGTCTGGATCTGGGACCATTCCTTATTCACGACCTTGTGCTTCTCGTAAAAGATGTACTTCTTCGTCGGTGCCAGCGTTGGATTCCTTGCCTGGTTTCCGTTTGTGCCCGTCTTTTGCTGCTCTTCTGTCTCTGGCATAGTGCGAAGGATGAGAGATGCTTTATTTTGAAGATGATGTCAAAGATGATTGCAACTTTGCAAGTCCTCGTCTTGCCGACGGTTATGTTTCTGCAGCTGACTGCTGCCGAGACTGATGGCGTTTTCTACACAATTACGATCTCCATCATGCTTATGCACATCATCATGGTTGGCTTCGCTTGCCTTGTGTTAGCATCAAGTGACCAAGTGTTCTTGCCCTGGTGTTTTCCAGAATGTATGGTAACTTCAACTAAGTCTAGGACATTTTCAGGTGAGTAGTTACCGTTATAGGAGCCTGAGTGGAGGTCTATATACCTTATGGAAGCCTTATAGAAGCCTTATATACTTTAAACTCCCCACCTGTAGTTTCCTTAGTTCCTTTACAAGAGCCCAGTTCCTGCTCTGTGTCGTTCATCCTTGGGCACATGTTCAGTCACGCTGGACTCCTAACCCCTTAACCCAACCCCAAACCCTTAGCCCTACACCCTTAAACCCTAAACCCTGCACCCTTAACCCTAAACCCTAAACCCTACACCCTTAACCCTAAACCCTACACCCTTAACCCTTAACCCTAAACCCTACACACTTGAGACCCTGCTTAAACTAAGATACTAGACACGCTGAGCCCTGGACTCTATGATTTGGGGTTTAGAGGTTTAGGGTTTCGGGGTTTAGGGTTTGGGCCTTACCTCGACTCTGTGCTTTGGGGTTCAGGGTTGGGGTTTAGGATTATTTGGGTTTGTGCCGAACTCCGCAAACTCGGTATCCCGGCAAGCTCTGAACCCCAAGCCGTCGAGCTTACCCCAAAGGCCATCTACGAATGATTTATATACGAAGGCCTTAAACGGGTTCGTAGAATGTGTCAGGACCATAATATGTCTGCGCGTGTATATATATATATATATAACTTTTATGTATACACACACCTGTATGCACCTGAAGATATACGTACTAATATGTATATGGCCCATGTGGACTGTTAATGCTGTGGGCTTTAGGCGCAGCGAGCATAGGAAACAGGTTACGGGAGCGATATGAACTATTGGTTGGGTGTATAGGGGGGAGTGTCAATGCTTAGCTTTGTCAGGTAGTTCTAAGCCCTCCAATACTCGTAGTCCCCTGCTTGGTCCAATGCTGAAGGTCTAGGCATGCGACGATTGGCGAGACTTCCGCTTGCAGGGCCTTGCATGCTACAGTTGTTCCTTGGTCGTGGCCACTGCAGCGTCGCTAGCACCGAGGTCGCAGGGAATTAATTCCCCCCTACACCCGAAATCAGCGTCGATTTAATAATGGGCACACCAAACCCTTAGAGAATAAGTACCGAATATTGATACTAATACCTTCCAGCGATGCAGATGTTCGACATACCCGAGCCCTCAGCATCCTCAAACTTGCGGAAATAGGGGACCCTAATATAGTACCCCAAACAGTAGGATCCTTATTGTTCAGGTACCCCTTAGTTTCCGAAATTCCAAAATATGTGATCCAGAGTTTTGAACAGTTGCTCCTAACATCCTTCTGATCGTCTCTTTAGGGTTTAGGGTTTTCCTACCGCCTATACCCTACAACCCTATTCTAACTATTCAGGTCCTCGTATTGCTAGCCCAGATACCGACCATGACCCTAAACCCTAAACCCTAAACCCTAGATAAGGTGCAGCAGGAGCGGCGCCTGTCTATTCGCCTGACATGCACTCGTCCAGCTCTGACGACTCATCGGACTAGTGGGGGCTAGGGCTCAGAGTGAACATGAACTCCACAAACTTACTTTTTCAGGGCTCCTTATTATGATCTCCTGTATATAAAACCCTATACCCTAAGCCCTAAACTCTAAACCCTAAACCCTAAACCCTAAACCCTAAAGGCTGGTAGGTTCTTGGGGCACAGAGTTGAAGGCTTGGCTGCATGGTGAGTTCGCCTCAGAAGGCCAAAAAGATGACTGCGCCGCCCCCTCGGTTTAAGGTTTTGGGCTGTAGGGTTTAGGGTTTAGGGTTTAGGGTTTACTTTTTAGGGCCGTTCAGGGTCTTGGGCTGTAGGGTTTAGGGTTTAGGGCTTAGGGTCCGCGGTTTAATGTTTAGGGTTTTGGGCCTGAGTGTTTAGGAATGGACGGGAGCAGCATTTAGAATTCTAGTCTTCTATGGGTGCTGGGCCATTATCTTACGTACTTTTGGGGCGTTTGCCTGAGTAACCCGTCGTGCCCGCTTTGAGCTGACTTGCTGCATTGGGCCAGCGCACCCGATCGTACTTGCATGGATAATTTCGTATGGGTAGGAAGACGTATCTTCGAGTCTAGCAGCACCTGAACTACTAAACCATATAGGGGTAGTTTTCAATAATAGGGTCCCTTTTAGGATCCCTTTTTTATAAGGGTGCCGTACTAGTTGGGAGATCAAAAAAGCGGCCCTAATTTAGAAAACTACCCATAGATTGCCTATGAATGACTAGGAAGCCAAGCAACTAAGTCTCCCGGCTTTAATTGAGGTACAACTAGCAGCCGACCAGGAACCACAGCGCATTCAAGCACGTTCAGGGTTCTGTGCTGTCCTGTCCTGTCCGTGGGTTTGTTTGTTGTTTGAGGGCGTGAGTTTATGATCACAGACTATGTGTGAGTTCACAGTGCAAGTGCGGGGCACCCTCAACAAAAACTCCCCAGCCACAAGCCCCATAGCCTTCAACGCGGCCTTGAATAGCTAAAAAACAGACTAGGATAGGCAAGAAACTACTCTAATACATCGTTTTTCTAATGGGTAGATTGGGGGCACCCCAGCAACAGGCCGAAAAACAATCGTTGACCAACATCGACACGCCTGCCTAGGGTTATAAACCCTATACCCTATACCTTAGAGTGAAGGCCAAGGTTTTTAAATGCAAAGGCATGAGTCTGTGAGCTTCTGATTCCCTTAGACGGTTTAGGGTTTAGGGTTCCCTCAACCCGTGTATGGTTTAGGGCCTCGGTAAACTCTCAATGATGCTCGGCTACCCTGAACCCTAAACCGTGGCTCTGCTCCTGGACTCGGACGTAGAAAACTGGAACCCAATCAGGTTGAGATCTTCGCATTCGATCGGGTTTACGGCTTCGCGAATAGGTGTCTGAGAATCTGGTAGATTCACAGTCCCGGTGTTGGGGTTCAGGATCTCCTCCAAAGGGTTCGAAGTTCTTGGACAAATTTCGAGACAGGTTTTATGGTTTCCATGTGATAGGAACGGCTGTTATGGTTCGTGTAGTTTGGGGACTAAATACTTACCAAAACTGTTTTGGGGGGTTCCTTATGATGATTATAGTATAATATGCCCCTAAACCCTATTCTATTCATTAAGGCCCCTATATTGGGCGGTTCTCTCTGAGCTTGGCGCCCTGTGCTGTCGCCCTCTGGCACAAGAGCACCAATGAAACCCTGGTTAGCGAAGTCTGAAGTCGAGATCCTAAAGCCGAAACGAACACCACGACAGATACATTGCACTGACTCGTAAAGCCGCAGCCGTAAGTTACATCCTACAACCCATTCTACTGCCGAGACTAAGGGCAGGAATCCTGAACATTCACTTTTGCGCAGCCTCTAGCTGGCGTATGGCCAAGGGGTTTCGGGTGAACCCTCAATGTGGGCACCTGGAACCTTAGGGCACTCTTAAAGCCCTACTTATGGCACTCTTAAACGGGACCTCATCCCCAAGGGTTCCCCCCAATCGTAACTCCTCACCCATGGGGCAAAGAACCTCTACAGGGACGACTTTAAGGCTAAAGTATATACTATTTGGGCACATGGACCCTTAGGGTGATGGAGCCTTAGGGCCATGTTCTCATTGTCATACCCTAAACCCTAAGCCCGAAGTCCTAACTAGCTCAGAACGGAGCCTTGGGGCCATGTTCTCATTGTCAGACTTGCGATCCTCTTTTACTGCGACGGAGCGTTCATCTCGGACGTACACGACCATCGAGGCCACCGCCTTGCACGAGTCCGTTCCTCCGGACCGCTGGTGCATCACACGTTCGGACTTGAAGTACCTGGGACAGGAGGTGCGGAAGGCGATCCAAAGTGGTAAAATTCGTCCACCGGATGATGGAAGCGACGATTTCCAGGCCTCT
>CAJNDV010001194.1:0-15437 GCA_905221635.1 Symbiodinium sp. CCMP2456
TTTTTTTTGATCCCTCACCCTTCCGGAGCTATTGGCATCGGACAACTCACAAAGTTCGTGACCAGTTGGCGGCCTTCTTCTCGCTTTCCCCTCAGGAGAGACGGAGTCTTCGAAGGAAGGGTGCCGAAGCGGGCATGGCACGCAGAGGCAAGCTGGGTCAGATACGGAAGTTGCCCAAAGCTCCGGCCCATCAGCGGACATTGGGACCCCTTCCAGACGTCGACCGCCCAACGACTCACACGGGCATGGCGTTCGAGACTGTGCTTGACGAAAAGGGCAACACGATTGGGATTTCGTGGGTGTGCAAGCTTTGCAACGGCCTTAAGGTGCAAGCCCCTTCGCGCAAACTGCTTGGGAAAAAGGTGTGGCACCACCAGGTGAAGCATCATGGGCACCGCTCTGTGACAAAGAAGTGCTACACCAAGCTTCGGGATGGTTTCGGGTGGCGCTGTGATGTCTGCCAAGCATTGGTCAAGGGCGCTACCCTCCAGAAGCTTGGATGGCAACGCAGCTCGCACATTCGCACGTACCATCCGGATGAGCCTGCCGATGCCTTCACTACCTTGCGGGGCAAGCCTGGGCGCTGCAATGCACAAGTGCTTCCACTCCATGGTGATGCAGGCGTTCGGCGAGAGCTTGCCAATACCATCAAGGACCAGCTTGTGGCTGAAGGTATTGAGCCCCACCCGGGTCCGTCGTCTTCGTCAGCCCGTCGTCTGCAGGTGGCTTCGCTAAACTGCGGAGGCATTACCTCCACTTTCTTGGCCCTGGACAAGGTTCTTGACGGCGCCTATGATGTTATTTGCGTGCAGGAGACTCGGCTTGATCAGCAGAACATTATAAGAGCTGGCAGAAGGGCGCGGCCTCTCGGGGCTACCGCAGCTGGTTTCTTCCGGCTCGCATGGCCACCAACGGCACTTGGTTTGGAGGGCTTGCTTTAGCCATCAAAGATACGACCTTTGGTGTTCGAGGGCAGCTTGCGTGAAGCTTCCGGAGAGATTCTGGCTGTGCAGGCGGCGGGTCATTCCTTTGTCAACGTGTGGCAGAAGCCGTCCGCGGTGACTTTCACAGATCATTGGCCCCATGGTTGGCTCACAGCGACAGCGGAGTGGTTATTGGCGATTGGAACCAACCTCCTGACACTCACCCTCTGTTTCAGGACGGCAGTTGGGCCTTGTGCGTCGCCACCGATTCGGAAGGCCGGTACCTTCCCACTCGCTGGAATGGCTCCCGCACTATCGATTACGGCTTTGTGAAGGGCAGGCTCCGCTGCAGCGGCGCATCGCTGCAACCGGAGGTGTACGGTGACCACATCCAGCTGAAGTGCGTCCTGCAGGCACCGGGGTTTAGGGTGGGGCATCAATCGACAGCTACGACCCACTGCCACGTACGGGCCGCCCAGGGGGGTCACAGCAGCCGATTGGAACAGCGCCGTCTGCGACCACTACGTCAGGGTGACGACGCTGTCCCGCCGACATCGGCGGAGGATGTGGAGCGACAGTGGGAGAGCTTCAACAGAGGCCTTGAACAGGCTTTCAGCGGCGCCCTGCAGCACCTCACAAGACGACATCGGCGTGGGAGCGGACATCGATCCAAGGGGACACTGGGCCAGGCAGTCAACGAGCAGGAGCATGGCAGACTCTTCCAGAACACTTCGTCGTTCAAGGAGCGCAAGCTGGCAAAGCTGCTGGGACGCATTCGCGAAACCATGCGGAGCACCACCCGGAGAGCTGACAGAGAACGGCTGGACGGCGCTATACGGCGCACATGGCCGGGGGATACTCCGCGTCCTGCCACGAGAGCACAACAAGAGGAAGTCATTGCTCGGCTCTTAGACTCTACCAGAACGCAGGACAGGCGCGACCGCGTGAGGGATTGGAGGGAACGCATGAAGCAGGGGGGCAAGCCGGCCCACCAGTGGATTAAGCAGGGCGACATCACATTCCCTACCGGGCTTTTCAGGCGCAACGAAGTGGCGCACACAGCCGAGGACAATGTGCAGTTGGTGGCGGCGCACTGGCAACAGACGAATAGAGCGGACGTCACTGCGGAGGAGGTGTTTGATCAGTGGAGACGGCCCCTTGGACCTGCGCGAGAACCCTGCGCGTGGACAAGCTTCACTGCAAGCGAGATTCAGGCCGCCCTCAAACGGGGCGGAGCTGCGGCCGGCATCACGGGCTGGACGGCTGAAGAGGTCCAGCGCATCCCTCATGCGGCAGTGGAGGACTTTACAGCTCTGCTCAACGGGTGGCTCGGCTTCGGTAGGGTCCCGCAGGCTTGGCAGGAACTTCGCATGGTGGTGCTGCCCAAGCCGGGCAAAGAAGTCAGGCAAGATGGAACCATGGACGTTGCTCATCTGAGACCGATTTCCATTGCGTGCATTTTCTGGAGAGCAGTTCCTGCGGCTTTCTTGCAGCGGCAGGACACACAAGCCTGGATACGCAGCTGGGTCCCGCCCGAATGCCATGGAGCCCTGAAAGGTCGCAGCACTTTCACGGCCCTCAGCGAGCTCGATCGCGCGATCAATGGGGCACAACAGACCGTGGCCACGCTCGATCTCCAAACAGCATTCGACAACCTGTTCCCGGCTGCGGCGGTGCGCATGCTCAGCTTCTTGGGGCTACCCAGGGTTTTTGGGCGCATCCTGAGCCAGGTCTGGGAGAATCAGCGGAGATGGCTCATTTGGGGCCGGCACTGCAGTATGCATAGCTATGCAGCGGGCCTCAGTATGCCACAGCGGGATGCCATGGCTCCCTTGGCGATGATCGCCACCCTGGCGCCAGTGCAGGACGTTCGGCGGTGCATCCCGCGACTCCGGCAAGTGCTGTTTGTGGACGATAGGACTCTGCATGGACCAAGTGCGTTGATCGTCACCCAAGGCATACAATGCTGGGCGAGCTGGTCTCAAAGAATGGGGTGGCGCGAGAACTTCGATAAGCTTCACATCCTTACTCGGACACAGGCGCAAAGGCAAGACTATGCTGCCACGGACTACGCGGAGTACGTCAAGGAGCAGGTCCGCATTCTGGGAGTGGATTTCACTAGTCATAGGACTGCAAAGGCGAGAGCCACACTCGCGGAGCGCAGGGAAACCGCCATGAACAGGGGGAAGCGCATCTCATGTATGCCGGTGGCTAGGGAACTCCGAGTCCGCTTCTGGCGTGCGCTTGTCACTCCTAAGATGGCATGGGGCTGGCTCTTCAAGTGGCCCACGAAAAATTAAGCTTTGCGCCAATGTACGGCAGTGCATGCGAAAAGTGGGACACATCCACAAGGCAGGATCCACGAGCTTAATCTCCATCCTTGAGGGCAACCACAGCGACCTCAACTTCAAGGCAGGCCAGGATGCCTACGCAGCGTTGCGTCGTCAGGACCTGTGGAGTCAGAGGCAGTGGACGCGTAAGATTGAGCAAGGCACATGGCTGGGCAGGGTTCGCACCTTCCTTGCGCAACTAGGGTGGGCTGAAGGCTGAAGTGGCTGCGTTCTCATGGCAGCATTTTCAGGGCGCCAGGCTTCGCTGGCAGATGGATCCTCAAGGCGTTCATCTGCATAGGGAGCTCCATGTGCTCCGTGAGAGTTGGCGGGCCCATTCCTTTCGTGAGTTTCTGGAATCCAACCGGCGAGATGCAACTGGTCTGGCTTCGCAGGGTGCCGCATACCACGAGGCGCGGACTGAGCAGGCCCGTCGGGCGTACGGCAATGGCAACAGTCATGAAAGAGCAGTTCTGATTGGGGCAGCGCTGTCGGACGCTTTCTACTGGGAGAACCCGGCCGGGGCCACTTGCAGGTGGTGCGCGACCGGAGCTGTGCCGTCGTGGAGTCGTGGCAACGTTTGGCGTGGGAATGTGATGGCTTCGCTGAGGGCCGACCCGGTGCCGGCGACGCCCTTTACAACCGTCTGGGATGGCCTATGTGGAGGCAGAATGGATGGGACACGGCGGCACTCCGCCACATGAGCCGGATCAGGGCAGCACTTCTGCAACAGTGCGGGGTGTCTATGGGCGTGCGCCTCTGCGGGGGACGCGTCAAAGCAAGTTCCAAGTCCAGTGGGCGTTTTGTACGGCCGGGGCAACTATCGTGAGTGGTGGCGTGGCGGAGCGTGTGAAGAGCCCCACCTATGCAGTGTACGCCTTCTGCATGACCAGCTTCATTTATGCGGTTGTGGTTGCATGGACATGGGGCTACGGCTGGTTGGACTCAGGAGGCCGTTGGTGACCGACAACAGTTGTTTTCCACCGGGGTTCGTACTTCTTGAGCTTTTCAAGTCCACTGTTTTGGGACTTTGTTGGAGGGTGAGGTGACCGCCTGCTGCTAGGCCGTTTCCAGTTTTTCCCTTCTACACTGAACTTTCCGCAGAGCTTGTTTTTTTTGAGGGCTGGGCCTGGCAAGTTCGAAGAAAAGCAGAGAAGGCGACTGCAGCGCTTCACGCTTCGGCGCGGAGCACATGCGCCTAAGGTTCAGGTTGAGCAGCGCTCAATCACGGCGGGCACGACGCCCAAAACCAACTCGGTTGTTTCGCGTGCTAGCTAAGGCGGGCTTTCTTCGGAGAAACGGGCGTCCTGGGCCTGTTTCGCGCGCTCAAGACCGGGCCGAAAAGCCCGAAGCTGAGGCATCGAGTCACACTGAGGACCCGCCGTCCACTAAGTGGAAGTGGGCTTGCCCCTTCTGTGACGTGGTTGGGTTTGCGGGTAGTGCTACACTTGCTCACGCTCAGGCATGCAGGCATCGGCTCAAGCTTCATCGTGCTCTGGTTCTTCGTGAGAGAGAGGACAGGGCCAAATACAGAGTGCGTAAGGTTGGGGGCCTTTTTGAGTGGGAGTGCAACGTGTGCAGTAGGCTGTTGAAGGCTCCAAGTAAGCAGCAGTTGCAGTGCTTGCATTGGCGGCACATCCAGGTGGACCACGCTGACCGCCCAAGCCGGGACTTCACGACGTTGGAGGGCCGCCGCTGTAGGACCAACCAGGTTTCGGTTTAGGGATGCAAGCGCAAGCTCAAGCAGTACATGGACGGCCGACGCCAGGCCGTTGTCCGTGAAGGTGTTGAGCCCCACCCAGGGCCTCATGGCTCACAAGCAGCTGCTGTGGAGTGGACCTTTCTGCAACAAAATGTTGCAGGGCTGCAGACGTTGTGGGAAGTGCTTCCTTCGCCAGCACCGGCCGCACGTGGCATCCTTTCAGGAGAGCTGGCCCGCAAAATGTGCAGTTTATTTCCTCGGAGCTGCGGGGGATGGGATACAGGGCCTTCTACGCAAGCAAGGGCCCCACCTGGCAGCGAAACGGACGACGGCGCGGTCAGTCTGCTCGGCACTTTGGTGGCGTCCTCTTAGCAGTTCGGGATGATGTACGTGCAACTGTCGGCGCGAAGCACGTCGGCGACGATGGCGAGTATGTGGCGATGGACCTCGCTACCATGGTGGTGGTTGGGCTTTGGCGCCGCAGAGCCAAAAAAGACCCGCGCGGCTTTATTGACAAGCTCACCGGCCTGATCAAAGCTGCGCAGGCGGCAAGCTCACGAAGCCACAGCCGCATCGCGCGATGCTCCGCGCCAAAGCGGGAAAGGGCCATGGCCAGGATCCCGCTGCATGGGACTCAGGAGGAGGGACAAAAGCTCCGGGCATTGCCGCCGCTGCTGCTAAGCGGAAAATCATTGCCGAAGAAAGCATTGACACTGATTACATCCGGGTGAGCAATCAGAAAGAAGCGCATCTTTGGGGGCCTGATGAGGAGGAAGTGCGCAATCATGAGATCAGCATTCTCGGGAAGGCGAAGCTACTGGAGAAGGGGGAGGAGATACAGACGCAAGGTTGGGAGAGGCGGGGGGGCTTTGTGGTCTTCTACCTCAAGATTCCTAAGGGTGATGGGGACAAGTACCTCAACAAATCCGGCTTGGAGAAACCCATTTTCATTTCCAAGCTGGTGAAGGATGTGGTCAAGCAGTGCCCGGTGAAGTGGATCACCGCCGAGGAGGGCGAATCTGCCTACGAGTACTTCGAGAGGGCAAGGAAAGAGGCCAAAAACAAGAACACTACTCTATCTTTCCGCAGAGGTGGCGGCAATTACTTGGGAGTCCGTGTCGATGTTGAGGAAGCGGGAGTGTGTCACTCCTGGGTCCTATGGGAGGTTACGCTCCTCTCCAGAAGGGTTGTTCGCAAGACGAAGGCCGTCTGGACGCTTAGAGCTAAGAGTTGCCCCAAAGATGATTACTTCGAGAGCAAGTTTGATGATTGCACCCTGGTTGCTGTCGTCAATGCAACACGTGCAAGTGGAGGCAAGACCACGCATCGCTACGACAACAGTGCTATGACTCGATTGAATCCCAATAAAGCCGCTGCCGCTACCGCCTCAACTCCTGAGGTTGCTGCCACGCAAGTTGACGCTTTGTCCATGGATGTTGAGGCCAAGGCCGATGAAAAGGGAGGAGAAGAGCAAAAGAAGAACCTCAAGCATGGTGCTTCGCCTGCTAAAGATGCCAAGCCCAAGCGCGCCAAAAAGGATTCGTCGTGTGACAACCTGCCCGAACATATGACTGTGGTCGCCCTGATGACAAAAAGGAGCTGCCTTTTTGAAGCCGCGGCCATCGGTCTCAACAGAGCTTTGTCTCGGCGCAGCAGTCCGCTCACTCATCGTACATTTCGGGCTACTGTGGCGGACCAGCTGAAAAAGTACGAACGCAAGTTTCGCTGCCTTGTGAATACCTCCTGGGGCGACTTAGCTCCTCGGTGGCAGCGGAGCCTCTCGACTTGGGCGTCGAGCGGCGACAAAATTCAAACGAGCCGAGTAAAGCGGGTTGCGGTAGCCTGCTTGCTCAATGCAGTGATCAGCTTCTTCCTGATCAGACAACCTGATGGACCGATGAGTCCCAAGAATTGCGGCGGCGCCCGGCCGGGGCTGAGAGCTGCAATGCGCAGGCATATTGCTGTCTCGAGAAAGAGGCGGCGAGGACGCAGAAAACGGCCCAAACCCCTAGGGCCTCGACGTCGGGAACACTTCCCAGCAAGCTAGGGCCCAGGCAGCGCGGCCAACCGAGCCCAGCTTCTGCAGACCGGTCTCGCGCGAAGACCATGCAGGCTCGGACTGGACCATGGTCGAGGGCAGGCGGAAGCAAGGCGCGGCAGTGCAGCAGTGGAACGTCGATCCGTTGGTGGGTGGGCTGCTGGGTCTCGGGGTGGTTAAGCGCCGCCTCGCAGATGGCATGCCTCTCGGGGGTCACCTTGTGGTGTCCAACGACCAAGCAGAGCTCGACACTATAGGTTCTCTGGCTCGATCTCATGAGTTGAAGGAGGCCCTGAGTGTGATTTGTCGTTTTGTGCCGACGGGAGAAGCCAAGACCATGCAGCTCCCGTCCGTTGGTCCCAAAGGCCAAAAACAGGTGCGGTCGTGGCCAGCAGTGACGGTCAGTGCAGGCAACAGCCCGGCTCCTCAGCGGAAAGCCGTGCTGAAAGCTACCTTTGCAGCCCCGGACCGCAAGCTTGTGACTTTGAGGTTGCAGGTGCCCAAGGCCTTTTGCGAGCCGTCTCAATGGGACCCGCTTTGCAAACAGCCCAACGACCTGGTGAGACGATCCCTTGGCCCGGTGCACTCCCTGGGTGTGTGGCAGAAGATCCAGTCCGGAGACAAAGACCACAGAGAGCTTGTACTCGAGTGTTACGCCAAAGTGGCCGAGGGTGACAAGGCCGCGGTGCTTGCAAGGTCGGGCTCTGGGGGTGTTCTTGTGGAGGAACTCACCCGAGACCAGCCCAAGCCCAATGTGGATTGGATTCGCCCGGGCGATGTGGAAGGCCCGGCTTATCTCCAGCTTGTGCAGCGCCAGGCCAAGGTTGGCGGTGGCTCTTTGGCTTTTAGGCGGGGAGGTGGCGCGGCCCTCGGCATCCGCATCGACCCCAGCAAGGCCGGCGACCGGGTGCAAACATGGAGAGCTCGTAAAGTTCCCCGGGATTGGACGGAGGAGGATCTTCGGGGCGCATTCGAGGCTGCGACTTTCAGTGACTTTGAGGTCGTGGCTCCGGGCCGTGGCTCACTGCCGTGGCTCGTGCGTGGCAAGCTGAAGGGGGACGAAGGACTCCCGGCTTTAGTCATTCAGACCGACCACCATTGCATCGATGTTGAGCGGGCCGTAGCCAAGCGACGCCTCGAGAATGTCAAGACGGAGCGGCTGCCGATCGAGACCAAGCGGGCGGCTTCCGAGAAGACAGCCCCCGGACCAAGCAAGCCACCAGCGGCTCCCGACGCGGTGGGTGGCAGCGGCGGCAATGGCAAAGCAGTGGGCAAGGTGGCACAGGCAGCGACTGGGGCTGTGGAGCCGGCTGTCGACCGGCTGCGATCTCGTTCCCCGACACGTGCGCAGCCGGACTGGTTCGATATCCATGATTGCGGCGGGGCGGGAAGCTGCCTGTTCAATGTTGTCGGCGCTCATTATGCTGTGTACAGAGACGGTCAGACCTGGAAGGATGCAATCAGGCTGGCAAAGGCCCGGGGAGCCACCCTCCGGTCAGAGGTCGCAAGCTATATTCGCGATAAGCCATTGCACTTCAAACCTTTCTGGCTTCCTCCTCCCGAGCCCGCGGACGAGACGGAGAAAGTGAACTTGGAACAGATGGAGGGCGGCGCTCCGCCCACCACGTGGGAGGCCTATCTCCAAGCTTTGGATCGACCAGGGCGGTGGGCAGATGATTTGACTTAAAACAGGTGTCAGTGTTGGTCCCGGTGTTGTACAAGGATCGCCATTATCAATTGGTGGCGCCCAAGGCCGGCAAGGAGCTTCCTCCTGAATGGTTGGAACAGGAACCAGGCGGTGACACGCGACAGGTCCCACGGGGAGGTGGGTGGTTGCCGAGCCGGTGTTCTTCGCAAGCTTCAGGCTCTGAGCGTGGTGGTGGCTCCTGGCTGCCGCCGCGACCCCCTTCTTCCTCGGCGGCCTCTTCGATCCAGGACACAGGGGATTGGATGCCACCGCGTGCGACATCAGCCTCTTCTCGCTCAGCTTCGGTGCCATCGTGGCCAGGACCAACTAGGGGGTCATCTTCGAGTGCAGCGGCCGATCGGGCCGCCAATGCATGGCTCCCTTCCAGGGCATCGGCGAGTTCCAAGTCCATGGCCACACATCGGGCGAGGGCCAGTCAGGTCAAGGGCAGCAAGCGCAAGGCTTCCAGCCTGTGTGGCACGGGGGTCACCACGGCCAGGACGGTTAAGTCTCGGACTTCTGGATCGCAGTGCGCTCTCGCGGCCACAACCCCAACGCCTCCGTCAGAGCATGGGTTTAAAGAGACGCCAGGCTGGTTTTGCAAAGTGTGCAACAAGTTCGTGTATCGCACGGAGGGGAGGAATCTCACCCGCCGCAAGTCGGACCACATTGCCAAGTTCCATGCCCACCTACCTAGATCTACTTTTGAGCGAAGGGGTGGGCAGGTGTTGGTGAAAACCCAGCCGGCGCAGGTGCTGCCCCAGCCGCACTGGAGGTGCGCGTGGTGCCACGAGGGACTTCCGAAGCTGGAGCCGGCGGTGTATGCTAGCTCGGTCAAACGGCACCTACGCCGCTGCACTCATGCTCCCAAGAACTCGTCTCCGGGAGCAAACGCCATTGAGCTGGCCAAGGCACTTCGAGTCCCTCAGCTGCCCAGATTCCTCAAGGCCAGGGCCACGGATCCGGTCAGGGCACTTAGCGCTCTGGCCAAGATCATCAAGGTCTGGGAATGCGTGCTGCGCCAGAGGACCCGTTTGCAGCGATTGGGCCACGATGTTCGGGTCCTTCTGCGTGGCGTGGGGAGCGAGCCTGAGCCACGCTTGTTTTTCGCATGCTCCAGGTGCTTTGCCGTCAAGCAGCGAGTGCATCGATTACAAAAATGGACACAGCGCTGTGCATCAGATGATGGGTTGCAGGCTTTGCGCCAGAAGAAGAATCTGAGGACCTTAGGCCCGAAAAGGGCCCAGCTGTTTGCACGATTCGATCAGAGGAGCCGTCGCAGGTTGTGCGATGCCTGGAACATGACAGCCGCTGAGCGCCGCCAACACCGAGCTCGCGTGTGTCTTCACACAAAGCAGTGGCCGGCCAACCAGTGGGTGCGAGATGTAACGGCTGATGGAGACGTGGAGCCAAGCCCGGGACCATCGGTTTCCTCACCAGAGACTGCAGGTGACAGCCAGCAAGGGCCGGACGCTTTCCACCTCACCTACGTGAACGTGGGGGGGGGGCCGAGCAGATGTTTGCAGTGATGGACTACCTGGAGGCCTTCAAAAGATCGGAGCGACCTCAGGTCTTTTGCATGGCTGAATGCAGAGCGGGGCCTTCGGAGCAGGCCGCGGCCACCTCTCGGCTACAACCTACTGGAAGGGCGGCCTCTGTGTGGCCGCTGCCCGCCATGTCCGATGCCGACAGCTTCATTCATGGACGGGGCAGGCGGGCGACCTCCTGGTGCTGGACTCCGAGGGCTTCCGTGTCATGGCGGTGTGGCGCAGGCCTTGCGTGGAGCGTGACGAGAATTCGACGCGGAGGTCACCCACTTGTTCGGGGAGGCGGCGGACAGTCACATCCCTTGCCTCGCGGTCGGGGATTGGAACGATACTCCGTGTGAATCCTGGCTGCCGGCCCTTGGCCTGCATATGGCGGCGCCGATGGAGCACCGTGCTTTCATCCCTTCTCGCTGGGGCGGCGACCGTGCCCTGGACTTTGCCGCTTTCAATGATGACACATGGAGGGTGCAGGCGCAGTTTGACACCCCCAAGTTTGGCGACCACAAGGTTTTGCAACTCCAGTGGCGAGCACAGTTCGATAGAAGGCCCGCCTCGAATTCTGGCCAACGGCGCCCTGAGGCCTGGGTGAATGCCGACGACTGGAAAGAGCAGCTCCAGGGCTTCTTCTCCGACGTGGTGGTGGAGTGGCATGACGACGTGGATGTGCAGTGGCTGCAACTCGTCGAGCTGGTGGAGCAGGCTTGTGCTCGGGCCTTGGTGGCTCTTTCAGGATCCAGTCGGGACACCAAGCGGCGGTACCGATGCAAGGGCTCGCTACCCGCCGTCCAGCCGGTGTCAAGCCATGGACGGGAGGCGGGCAGGCGCTGCGCTGAGAGCGGGCTGGTGCAACGATTGTGCAAGTTCCAGGGCCGGCTGCTTGAGGCCATCCGACACGAGGAGGTCGATGCGGCCCTCAGTGCCCGCATTTGGCGAGACTGGCCTCGGGAAGTTCCTGGGGCCTTCGAGCAGGCCCTTGCTTTCACCCAGGACTTGTTGCAGCGTACGCGTGCTTCCAACAGGCTGGCAAGGAGGCGACCAGGTGGCTCAACAATCGTGTTTGCGCCTTACCGGCGGCCGTCGTCGACACCTTCGAGGGCCAGACTGTGACGAGCAGGACCACGCAAGAGGCGCTGCAGATCCTGACAGACTTCTGGAGGCGCACATGGAACAGGCCACAACCGCTGACGGTGCTCACTGACCTTGAGGACAGCTGGCGTCGCGCCGACCCGGTACCTAGGTGGGATGCCTACCTGGACGGCATCACGGCGGCGGAGCTACACAAGAAAGCAAAGGAGCTTCGCCGCAGCAGTGCCGGACCGGACGGTCTGGCGGGTTGCGAGGTAGCGGACTTGCCCCTGCGTTTTTGGGAGCTCTTGTGGGAGAGGCTGGAGGTCTGGAACCAACGTGACGAGTACCCACAAGTTTGGAGACATGCGAGGACTGTTTTCTTGCCTAAGGATGAGGCGGCCAAGCGAGGAGGTCCAGCCGAAGCGGCCAGGATGCGGCCCATCAGCATCTTTGGCTGCATTTACCGTGTGGTGGTGAGTGCTTGGATCTCCCACGACCGCACGAGAGCCTGGCTTCAGACGGTGGCCCCGGACTGCTTCCACGGTGGGCTTCAAGGCCGCGCCGCCCAGCATGCTCTGAGGAGACTCGATGCGGCCTTCAACTCCGAGCGTGTCCTGGTCTCCCTGGACTTCAAGCTGTGTTTCGACCGCGTTGACCCAGACTTGGCCCTCCGCAACCTTGCTGTACGGTGCCCTTGCCCGACTTGTGAGTTTGCTGCGCTGGACCTGGAAGGCCCAGCATCGATGGCTGCAGATGGGCAGTGACGTGCTGAGCCTGCCGGAGCTGGTCACTACCAGCCTCCCGCAGGGGTGCCCCGCTTCCCCGGTGGCGCTCCTGCTGCTACTCAGGGTGCCGGCTCTTGAGATCCAACGGGAGCTGGGCGACCGTGCTGCGCAGTCGATCTTCATTGACGACAGATCTTTGGTGCTGGACCACGGCGGGTGAGGCGCGCCGAGCAAGCACCCTGTGGGAGACAAAAGCTAAGCAGCTTGGGCTGAAGGAGAACACCGGCAAGGTTCGGTATGTCACGCGAAGCCCGCACCAACAGCAGGCGCTCGTGCACTTGGGCATCGACCCGAGCGAGGAGGCCGTGATCTTGGGGACCGCCTTAACTACAAGGCCACAAGAGATTGTGGAGTCGAGACGCATGGAGGCCTGCACAGACTCCAGACTTTACCCATTTTGGGTCAGCAGAAAGAGAAGTTGTACAGGACAGTTTTGTTGCCCCAACTTGCTTGGGGGAACTGGTGGACGCCCAGCCCAGACCGTGACATGGCTAAGGTCACCACTCAGGTCAGGCGAGCTTTAGGAGTGATCCAGGATGGCGCCAGACCTTTGTGGTCTCTCCTTGCTGGTCATTGGATGGATGTGGCTTTCACGACGCAGATGCATTACGTGTCTGCGTTTTTCTCGGCTCACCGCTATTGGCACGACCGACAGGTCCGACTTGTACAAGGCCAATGGGGAGATGCGATTTGCATGTTTTTGGAGAGCTGGCAGTTTGTACCAACCTGACTACGTGGTCACACCCCTCGAGGGACAGGCTGGCGCTAGACAGCGAGGCTGGATTGCGGCGTGGGCTTCACGTCCTTCGGGAACGCTGGCGTCGCCGTCAGTTTGACTTGTTCCTCAAGCTGGACAGGCACGAGGCACGTGAGATCGCGGCTTTTGACCGTGTGGGCTACGACGCTGCTAGGGTCAAGAGTGCTTCGGTTCTCTACAAGGACGTCAACACAGAGGCCAGGGGAGTGATGCTCTCGGGCGGCAAGAGTGGGGAACACTATGCTTGCATGAGACAGGGCAAACCACCGGTGGGCACTCACTGGTGTGCGACATGCAGTCTGTGCAATGCTTCGGTGCTGCCTTCCTGGCACCACGCGGCTTGGCACTGCACTGCCTTTGCCGCCACCAGGCCGGCAGTTGCGGGCGACGCAGCCGCCTGGGCTGGCCTATGCCACAGGAGCAGAAGGACACATCGAAGGCTCGCGTTCTTCATCTTGCTGAAGTGCGCAAAAGACTCAGAGAGATCTTCGGCTTTCGGCGCGGACGCAAACGCCGCCAGGCGGACCGTGTTCCTGAGGACTCGGATGCCTAGGTGGGCGTCCGCTCTTTGCATGGTTGCCAGAAGCTCCTTTGTCGCTTCGATGTGGACTGACCGTTTGCATGCTCCTGTTTGCAGCATGCGTTTGCATGTTGGGTGACAGTGGGTTCGCCTGCTGCCTGTCCACGAGCATCCTCTCGCTCTCGCGGGTGCTTCGTCGACAATAAACTAGTTCGCGAACGCAAGTTTCGTTCTTAGTGGGACGAGCTTACCCCTAGCAAAAGGGAAGACCCGTGCGACTCCTGGGAGAACTACCTAAGCCTCCTCAAGAAGACAGGTGCTTGGGGAGGAAACTTGGAACTCGCGGCCATAGCTGATTGCTCTCACGTTTGCGTCAGAGTGCTCTGCCCAGGTGGCAAGTGCTTTGAGTTCAACAGAAGCGACTCGCCCACAGTTCACGTGTGGTACTGCACTACGTACGAACCATTGACAGGCAATGATCCTGGCGAATGGATCGCTGCCACTCAATCAAGCCGGCGAATACAGTGGGGCTCCGATCTGATGGCCATCCCACGGCTGGGTTGGCGGTCCTCGCCAAGTGGCCTCTGGCTCCCGTTGAGCTGCAGTGCTACTCTGAGCCCTGTCTTTCTGGTCGCGTGCAAGCTCTTAAAGTTCACAACCCGAGCGCCAGACCCTGGCTACTCGTTAGCTTGTACTTTCAAAATGGCGAATGCGCGTGTCGCCTCTCAAGAGCCAAGAGCAAGCCTTGATGATAGGTAATTGGAACCTCGTTCCAAACTCCATTCCGATGGTAGACTTCATTGCTGCTGGGGTTTTCGAGCTCGGTGGGTCGGGGGTTCTCCCTACTCGTAAGTCCGGTCGGTGTGTTGACTCTGCTGCTGGCATCAACGGACAGAAAAACCCTAAACCTTAAACCCTAAACCCTAAACCCCTAAACCCTAAACCCCTAACCCTAAACCCTAAACCCTAAACCCTGGCAAACTAGCCTTCCGCACAGCGGATTCCAACTGAAGGATGCTCCAACAGGTGGAAAAAGGCGTTCAAAAAAAAACCCTAAACCCTAAACCCTAAACCCTAAACCCTTCTTTCATATATAATATAAATGTTAATGCCCTTAGTGAGCAAGGTCATAAAGTTAGCGAGCAAGGTCACAAGGTTAATGAGCAAGGTCATAAAGTTAGTGAGTTCGGTCCTTATACGGTTTAGGGCCGACCTTGCTCACTAACTTTATGACCTTGCTCACTAACTTTATGGCTCTTCGAACTTGCTCACTAACTTTATGGGCCCCGCCGGCCCTAAAGTTAGTGAGCGCAAGGTCATAAAGTAAGTGAGCAAGGCCATAAAGTTGGTGAGTTCGGTCGAAACCAAGGTCATAAAGCCAATGAGCAAGGTCATAAAGCCCAGTGAGCAAGGTCATAAAGTTTGAGCAAGGTCGAAAGCCATAACGTTAGTGAGCAAGGTCATAAAGTTAGCGTAAAGACCCAAGAGTCTAACCGCAAAAGTGGAGAAATTTCCTTCTTCGCCATCAAGTAGCTCGCAGCAACCCTTAGAGACTCAAGAGTTTAACCGCAAAAGTGGAGAGATTTTCTTCTTTGAGTCCATCAAGTAGCTTGCAGCAACCCTTAGAGACTCAAGAGTCTTACCGCAAAAGTGGAGAGATATGCTTCTTTGAGTCCATCAAGTAGCTTGCAGCAACCCTTAGAGATTCAAGAGTCTAACCGCAGAAGTTGGGAAATTTTCTTTTTTGGGTTCATCAAGTAGCTCGCAGCAACCCTTAAAGACTCAAGAGTCTAACCGCAGAAGTTGAGAAATTGTCTTCTTCGAGTGCATCAAGCAGTTTGCAGCAGCTCTTAAAGACTCAAGAGTCTAACCGCACGGGTGGAGAAATTTTCTTTTTTGAGTCCATGAAATAGTTTGCAGCAACCCTTAAAGACTCAAGAGTNNNAGTCTAACCGCAGAAGTTGAGAAATTTTCTTCTTCGAGTTCATCAAGCAGTTTTCAGCAGCCCATAGAGACCCAAGAGTCTAACAGCAAAAGGTACATGTAAACCTACGTATGTGTTTGGTCCATGCCCGGCCGG
>CAJNDV010001195.1:0-10689 GCA_905221635.1 Symbiodinium sp. CCMP2456
CCCCCCCCCAAACAAAAAAAACAAACCTAAGAAACCCGACCTGAAGACCCCGAACCTCTGAAAAGCTGACTTTGACAAGTGATTCGGGGCGTTTAATGGGGTTTTATCGGGTTGAGGCCTGATAGGGTTTGGGATTCAAGGGGCTATAGGTTTTGGGTGGAGGGCTTACGGTTAAGGATGTAGGGCTTGGGGCTTCGGATTAGGCAAAGGGTCTTGGGAAAAACGTCTTAGGGTCTTTCTGTCACAGCAGCTGGAAGCTTGATTGCCGTTTCGTGCACGGAACCCAGGGCTGCAGTTGGACCGTGACCCGTTCCCGCCCGTGTATTTTTTGTAACTTTTCAGCTCTGTTGTTGCCTAAATGTTTTGGTTATTGGACGACACATTGCATTATGCAACATCTACAAGTGCAACATACCGGCTTTGGGGCCTTCAGCTCAGGACTCTTGGTTGCAGGCGTCTGACGTAAATTATATATACATATATGTATGTACGTATGCATATATATATATATATATATAAGTAGACAGACTTACACACATACATACAGGCATACATACATGCATGCATAGATACATACATAGGTACATGCATGCATGCATACATACATACATACATACATACATACATACATACATACATACATACATTGATAAACAAATTAAGAAAACATGTTTGTAGAGAGGGCATGCGTGCAAGCATGCGTGTGCACACAAAAATGTGACACGTAGTGGGTGTGCATATATATATATATACACACATATACGCAGTATACTGTGTTGTGTTGTGCTATATAATGTACATGTTGATATGTATATATATATGTATATATTTATTTATTTGTTTGTTTATTCATGTATTTAATATACAAACAGACACTGCTTGAAGTGTAAGTAGTACACACGCACACACAAGCTGACTTTTGTTCACCCTTTTTGGAAGCCCTGTTGAAGTCCAAGCACTCATTACGCCGATCACTTGCACAACCAACCCACTCACGTCTTACCCTGGCAGCAAGCATCAGAACATCCTTAGATCCAGCTCACAAGCAAAGGAATCTAAGATAGCTCAAGAGGCACGATTAAGTCGGGTTGCGTGACCTCGAAAAAAACCAAGCCCTCTTTGCGTCTTCGCTCTTCTCCCTCAATCAGGCACTCTACACAGAAACTCTTTTCAAGTTCTAAACCATAAACTCTAAACCCCCGTTCCACAAGAGTCCCGAAGCTTCAAATCTCTGAGGGGGCGGCGATGAGAAAGCTGTCTCGCGCAGTGGCACCTCCAGCTTCGGCTATGACCTCCACACTGAGCAGACCTGTGCTGGCGATGGCAAGACCGGATTGATAGCCAGCCATAAGACTGTATCAGCCACAGTGGTCGCCATATTAATCATCAACAATAATAGTAACTTGCTACTCGTGAGACTTGGCAGTGAAGAAGACTGGAAGGATGTGCGGCGGTGATATGTGTGGCCGTGATTGTGGTGGCTAACCCTACTGTTGTGTTGAGGAAATACTAGGTTCAAACTTACCCCATGCGCGTAAAATGCCGCAGGCACACCCTGCGCCCACACACACACACACACACACACACACCAAGAAAATACACGTAATGTAGGGGTCTTAATAACTGGAATAGGGTTTCGGGGCATTATACTATAATTATACTAAGGAAATCTAAGGAACACCCAAACTAGTATAGGTAGTTATTGAGGCCTCTACATTACAACAAAGGCTCAGAACTTGAAGCGTGAGCACAAGGCTATGAAAGCCCCAGCCGCCAATCCGGTACAAGCTCGGACACCGAAAGGTCCAGATGCTCAAGCAAGGCACATGCGTTAGAGGCTCAGTTTACGCAGTACTCAAACAATCTACACTCAAGGCCGAAAAACAAGAAACATCAAACCACCCCTTGCCGGTGGCCTATGCCTATACCTTTAACAGACCCCTTGTGCTTTGAACCTATCAACCACAGATTTTGAACCCTAGACCCTAAACCCTGCTCCTCCAATTTCCTAGTCAACTACCGCATAAGATCAACCTTTGCGAGTGAATCGGGACTTGGATACCTCCCAAAAAGGTTTAAAGTTACTTACTCGACTACTAAGAATTAAGAATCCCTTCACAGGGGGGCTCTAAACCCTAAACCCTAAACCCTGAACCCTAAACCCTAAACCCTGAACCCTAATAAACCCTAAACCCTGAAGCCGAAACTCCCAAACCCCTGAACCCTAAACCCCCAAACCCTAAACGCTAAACCCTAAACCCCTAAAGCCCTGAATAACTGAACCCTAAACCCTAAACCCCAAAACCCTAAACCCCTAAAACCCTGAATAACTGAACCCTAAGGCCTAAACCCCTAAATCCCTGAACCCTAAACCCCTGAACCCTAAAACCCTAAACCCTAGGCCCTAAACCCTAAACCCTGCCTGCATCGGCAAGGCCAGGGACTCCTCGGAAAGTCCGCGTCTCAGGCTCGAAAGTCCTCAGTGCTTCAGCTGTCTAGGACTAAGAGGTTTTTGTTGTCGGGCTTAGGGTTTAGGGTTTAGGATATAGATATTTTTGTTGGGTTTAGGGTTTAGGGCCTAGGATTTAGAGTTTCTTTGGTTGGGTTTAGGGTTTAGGGCCTAAGATTTAGAGTTTCTTTTGTTGGGTTCAGGGTTTAGGGTCTACGATTTAGAGTTTCTTTTGTCGGGCTTAGGGTTTGGGGTTCAGGGTTTTGGATTTACCGTTCGGGGTTCTAGGAGTCTATAGACTTGGAGCTCAACACCAGATGCACACCCAGACATATAATCTGGCCCTGAACCCCAAAACCTGAGCTGTGTGGGAACTCAGGTCTCCGGCTTCTCGGTTCCCCTGCAGCCTGGCCACAGCCACTTGGGCAAGGGGCTGCCATCTGATCCTGAGGCGCAAAGAGGTCCCCGAACCCTAAACCCGAATTCCTGGAACCCCTAAAACCTAAACTCCCAACATTGCAACCCTACAGCCCGAAAAACTGACACCTTAAACCTGGAATCCTTGAAAGTGCGAAGATCGGGTGCTCTGAAGTGAGCCCAAGAACAGCCCGGGAAAACGGCCAGGCAAGAGATCAGAAGCAAGAAAAAACACTTCTGCTGGAGAGAGCAGAAATCCTACATACAAGCTCTTTTCAAGTTCTTGAGCATAGACTCTAAACACTAAGCCGTCCGCAAACCTCAAGCCAAGTAGAAACTTGATAGAACCTCTGTGAACACTCAACAAAGGCACATGAGACCGGCTGTAGATAGGGTTTCGGACTTAGCAACGCAGGAACAAACCTGAACCTAGAGCACTGCAACTACTTTTGGTGGGAGTTGCAGAGACTGCGTGACCGAAAGACTGACCTTCATATACCCCTTCTGAATCAACGAAACAGCCGATATAAGGTAAGACCCTAAACCCTCACCCTGAACCCTGCAATGAGGTACCCCTGATATCAGGTAATCTCCCAAACCCAGAACCCCGAAATAAGCTACCGCTGGTTTCAATTCGGGCCGCGCTTGGCGAGAAGATGCAGGCTGCCAATGTGGCGACCGAAGAGCCGGGGCACCTCAAAAAGAAACTTTCGCCCGAAGGGCTTGTATCATACAGTACTATATATTATGTGAGCAGATGTTACTAAAGTATATGTTTGCATTGTGATATATATATATATATGTCATATGTTATTAAGAAATATTTTGGACCGACCAGCTCGGCGGCGTACAGACATGTGCGCTGCCGGGAGGCATTGCTGTGGGCTTTCGATCGGGCTTGTCAGGGCTGGGGTTTCGGGTTTCGGGTTTCGAGGTTTAGGGGTTTAGGAGTTTAGGGTTCAGGGGTTTAGGGTTTAGGGTTTTAGGGTTTAAGGTTTCGGGAAGGTTTAGGGTTTACGGGTTTAGGGATTTAGGGGTGTAGGGTTCAGTGCGTTTAAGTCTGGCTCTATACGCCGCCTAAAGACAAATATAAACATAAGTTGCATGTGCACAGCCTAGGAGTGCTTCAGCGCCAAATTACAGACTTCGTTGCGCCTATCCGACCGCGGTATGAGACTTGCTGGGCTACTTAGGGGCCTAATAATTAGCAATACTTTTTTGGGGATTTCTTATTATCATGATAATTAGCAATACTTTTTGGGGATTTCTTATTATAATGATAGTATGATATTACCCGAAAATCTGTTCTACTTATTGAGGCCCCTATATTAGAGATGGAACCCCAGGCAAGCGCCTTGAAATTGAAGTGCTTGCCAACCGCGGCCTCCTCGAAGCGACAGGGACGTTCGTCTGCGTCAGAGGACTTTGACGAAAGGAAGACCGGTCATCAAGTCCTACGGTTCATGATATAAATCCTGCATCACCCATAATAAGGACTATACCATATTTCCCATAGATTAGGGTCCGTTTAAGGCAATGCAGGATTTATATCATCAACATAGTATCTGAGTCGTAAATGGGAAAGCGCACAAGATTGAAGCACATGCATCCACTGCAGTTACGTAAGCCTGACTCAGTTTCCCCCAATAGGAAGTCCTGCTTCCGGTCATCGAAGTGCACCAGAGGCACCTGCCGGCAAGAGCACACCGAGTTAGCGGCTCAAGACAGCAATGACACGGTCGGAGACTGCTGAGGGGTTCAAGATGCAGGGCGTGATCGTCGATTGCAAGACCCTGCATCTGTCAGAGTTGGCCCACAAGGAAGCGGACTAGCCATTTCAGGCACTACCCTATGGCGATTTTCAGATATTCAGGAGGGCTCCTAACCGAAACAATCAACAGCAGGCACGTCTTGCATGTCTCTGGGCTTTTAATTTGCGCAAAGCAACCGCTAGAAATGCCTCGAATGCACATAATGAAAGGCATTCCGGAATGGTTGCTTGCTTTCACTGCTCTGAAAAACGTGATTACATCACAACGGCGACGATTCCACAATGTCAACACGTCCAAGCCCTGCTGCCCTCTACCCGCCCGGCCGGGGCGGCAGGCAACTGGCTCTTGTGGCCCTCGTGCCCTGAGCGACATGCAGGGAAATTGGCTGGGGTTGTGCGCGAAGGGGTTGCGTGGCCACCATGAGCGTTGTCGTCCTTTTTTACGAAGCGTTGAAATCGATGTCCCATCTGCAATGCTACAGCCCCGTAGCAATGGTCTCCAAGATTGACCGCATCAACACAAAGCAAGGCTTTGTAACCAATGAAGACATACTTGGACACAATGGGGAAGAAACTGCATACAGTAGTGTTTGAGAGCTGCCTTTCGCCCTGAGAGTGGAACTCTATCAGAGATCAGCGTTACCGTTCTTCCTAGTTAACTCTGTCTGCTTAGACTCGTGAAAACGGTGCGCTGAAGCAAAGCTTCTTCAAGTGGCTCGATGCACCCCGACATCCCACACCCGGCAACCTATACCCTGATGCGACATGTTCTTGGCTCTTGGATGCTGGGCTTCACATGCCGGGACGCAGGAGGTCAGGAATTTTGTGTTCTCCACAGGGTCCATATATACTGCGAGTATGGAATTAAGTCCCGAACACCATCTTAATGATGCTGTTGACACCCAACTCCATCATAGTAGTGTATGTGGACCCTCTTGGTTCTTCCCAAACATGAAAGCAAGCGGCCGCCGGTGATGTTGAGGACAAAATCCTCCTGCACGCATGGCTCAATGTAGAGCTTCGGGTTTAGGCTTTTGGGCAGTACAGTTGTCTGGAGGACAAAGTTGGGGCTGATTTTGAACTGAGGGCCATGTCCACCAACTCAGAGTACAAACGACGCCGACTTCGAGATGTTATCATGCAGCGAGCGTTTGGTGCATTGGTGCAGCTTTGAAACTGTAGGGGGTCAAACGAAAACCCTTCAAACCCCGAAACGCCTGAAGCCCGAACTCATGCTCGCGAAGGGCAGAAACCCACACCCAGTGCGCACAACGACTCGAACCCTTCTGGTTTCAGAGCATGTACAATGTCGCCTGCTGTTTCACCTCCCCGGCGCTCCAACATATCTTCGGCTGAGCGGCTTAGGATCTAAATGGGGCCCGGGACGCTCAACCCTCGACCCGTCACGGGCCTTGACTTCTGCGCCGTGGCCGTCTCTCGCGGTGAGCCTTTGATCTACAAGCAAAGCCCTACACCCCAAACCCTAAACCGTCCTAAACCCCTAAACCTTGTATTGTCTAAAACCCTCAGCCCTAAACCGTCCTAAAACCCTCAAAACCAGAACCCTAAACCGTCCTTAAACCCTAAAGCCCTAAACCCTAAACCCTAAACCCTAAACCCTAAACCGTCCTTAAACCCTAAAGCCCTAAACAGTACAGAGACCACAGGATGGTGAACCCCATACAAGGACTGCAGGGATGGGTCATGTAAGGGCCCAGGTTTAGGGTTTAGGGTTTAGGGTTTAGGGATTAGAACAGGGTTTTGGGGTATATGATACTCTAAAGGGGTCCCTAAAGTTACAAGGGTTTAGGGTGCAGGGGCCCTAATAATTAGAATAGGGTTTTGGGGCACATGATACTACAGTTATAAAAAGGAACCCCCCAAAGATACTATTGGTAATTATTTAGGCTTCTATATCTAAACACTTGGGAGGCTGAGCCGGTGCACGGAATCTGGACAGCACCCCACACCATGACAAGCCGCCTCCAGACTTCCAACTCGTAGGGTTTACTTGGAGGATCATGGGACTTAGTGAGTAAGGTTATAAGTGGGGCTATAAGTAAAAATAAGTATAGCTACCGTAGTTACAACCCTACTTATTAAGTCCTATGATCCTTGAAGTAGGGTTTAGGGTACCAACCACCCACAGGTCACAAAGAGCAAGCGAGCAAAAGCCGTGGGCCAAGTTGCACTACCCAGAGTTCCTTAAGCTCATCGCGTACCGGCACCTGACCCCGAGGTTCTCTCGTGCCCTGAAATCTTAATCTTATGTCCTGAACTTCTACAGTTCGACTCTACCAGCCAAGTGTTACATGGCGGAACTTCCATCTCAAGAAGGCAAAGGCCATGAGCCCTGACCGAGAAGACCGAACTTAATACTTCTTGCGGTTTCAAGATGCCAGTTTCCGAAAACCCTAAACCCTAAAACCCTAAACCCTAAATCCTAAATCCTAAACCCTAAATCCTAAACCCTAAATCCTAAACCCTATAGACCCTATAGCCCCTGAATCCTAAACCTTGAACCCTAAGCCCCCATGAAATCCGCGGGACCTGAGAGCCAGCATCCCAGCATCCGCCTCGCCCGGCTGCCCGGAAAAGGCTCCTGGCTTTCCAGCGCTGAAGAGACGAGGACTTAGGATTTAGGGTTTAGGGCTTAGGATTTAGGGTCTAGGGTTTAGGATTTAGGGTCTAGGGTTTAGGATTTAGGGTTTAGGATTTAGGGTCTAGGGTTTAGGATTTAGGGTCTAGGGTTTCGGACTTAGGGTTTGTCCTTAGGGTTCAGAGTTTAGGGATTAAGTGGACTTGGGCACATATATATAGACCCTCTCAGCAAGGTCCCTTTCAAGAAAACGCCATATGTAGGGTTAAGAAGGGTTTTTTGTAAGGGGTCTCCCTGTTGCTACCTAGGAGAGAGGCCGTGCTTCCCCCTAAGCCAAAGAGCCTGGACCCTTTAAAGGACCTACCATTTTTAAGGACATAAGAAAGGAAATCTGAAAGGATGAAGCCGGGAAAAGGAGGCCATTTAAGGTTCAGGTAGAGCCTATGGTGGTACTGAATCGAAGCTGCCCTGCGTTCAGGGCTCCAGCTGCGGGAGTCCGAGAGAAAACGACTGAGCCTCAGAGAATGTCGTCGACGGGCCACTGTAAGCCTTCTTTCGGGCTTCACATGCCCTTGCTGCTTCAAAGCCAGTACAGGTCTCAACTTATGAATCCCTGTACCCTCAAACCATACATAACATGATACACCATAATATACTATAATATTATACTGTGGTTTACCATAAAGTACTACAATATACTAGCACATACTACAACATACTAGCCCTTTGAGTGCGTGCACCTCCCACTTGCTCGCTCTACATATCCCTAAAACTCGTTGCATTGCTTTCACTCTTCTTTGTGTGTTGCGAGTGGGGTATGCTGTCTTGAGGAGCCCTCACACATGCAGCTTCTGTGATTTCCAAAGCTGAGCTTTGCTTTCTAAAGCCGCGTGTGCTGGCGAGAGTCTCGAAGCAGGATCGAAGTGCAACCTCAGGATAGTCTAGTGTTGGGTCTGCAGTTGGGGAGATGGGATCGAAAGTTCATTTGCCAAGAGACCGGGATATTACACTAAAGACGAGATTCTATTTGGAACTGCAAGGGCCGACTAGTTGTAACACTATCCTAGGTTGGCCCCATGCAGCCTCTGAACATATCCGTAAACAAGATCCTCTTGAGCCCCATTACGGGAGAACACAAACGATCCCAAAGGCCTACCTACTAAAGGGGCCTACATAAATTCCGATACTATTTGGGGGCTCCTAGTATCATTATAACATAAAAATTACCCAACACCCTGTTCTAATTATTTAGAGTATAATTATAGCATAAAACAACCCCAAAACCCTGTTGTAAATATTTAGGCCGCTGCATACTGTAAGTATCTCACAGCGCAGCCAGGTGACCAAGGAGGCAGCGGCCTCCCATCGCTACGCGCCGCTTGCAGGATCAGGGCTTCGCCGTCCTTGTTGTTTACGTTTAGGGGCCTACAGGTTTGAGGGTTATGTAAGGGTTTAGGGTTTAAGGGTTCAGGGTTTAGGGCTTAAGGGGTTAAGGGTTTAAAGGTTCAAGGGTTGAGGGTTTAAGGGTGGAGAGATTATAGGGTCTAATTAATTACGGTTTTACCAGGCCTCCAAGCTGGGGATACCTTGCTTAGAGGTACCTGCAGACAGGATCCTACCATGTGGGGTTGGACTGTTAAACCTGCCCCGACAAGCCAAGAAGCAACGAGCCCCAATACCAAAGTGCCGAGCGGCCAGATCCTTAAACGCGTTCATCGGGATGACGAAGTGCAGAGCCTGCGTCTTCTAAGGCTCCATGCACCTACATAGTATATACTTGGGCCTCAAAGTGCCTATCTAGGGACCCCTTTAAGGCCCAAGTACACGCCCGAAGCAATCCTCCAAGCGCTAAAGGTTAAAGCCTCTAAATTCCCAAGCAAGATCCATAATTGCAATGCCTGGCATTGGGGAAAAACAGTCGAGGACCTAAACCTAATCCCCCCCCCTCCTCTCCCGAATCCGACCTCACCCAATTTGACCTGGGAGTTCTGGATGTGGCTGGCAATGTATGGCGGGTGGTTGCTACCTCATGTCAGGCAAGGCATTGGGATATCTTTGACAGCTCTTGAAACCCCAGAAGCCCGGTCCGGTCCTGTAAAGCAGAGACGGATGAATGCAATGCTCAGCCACCCATAATGTAGGGCCTTAATAATTAGAATAGGGTTTTGGTGCCCATTATACTATACTTGTAATGAGTAAAGATCCCCCAAATAGTATAAGTAATTGTTAAGGCCTCTGTATTATCGAGAAGCCACCAAATATCCCCAAACGCAAGACTGCAAGACCGTCAGATGCAAACCACCGGATGGGAAGCGTAAGCGTTCCCACAGGGTCCAAGTAACGGTCTAATATGGTTTAGGGTTTAGGGCTTTAGGGTTTAGGGTTTAGGGTTTTAGGGTTTAGGGTTTAGGGTTTAGGGTCTTGGGTTTAGGGACACTCATGGGGGCCCACATATCTACTAAGAGCCTGCTACAGTGGTTCTTGGCCCCTAAACCCTAAACCCATTGGGTTACAGCAGTTGAAGTCTGGCTGCGAGGTTTAATCAGGACGAGCACGACGTTCTGGGTCACGGCGCGCTGCTCAGAGTCTGTGGCAGTGACATTCACCTGCGCAAGGTCCCTCAGCAGGCCTTGATAGATAAGGAGAATTACTCGTTTTCCTCGTTTTTTGCGTCAATAAGGAGGCCCCAAAATCAACAGGGCAAAGGGTTCTACTGGGGAACCTAGTGCACCCGGTCCGTGAACGGACCGACCGTGACTTACAGGGAAGAAAGAAGTTTCATAAAGGATCCTAACAATTACCAATACTAGTTTGGGGGTTCGTTGGTATAGTTATAGTATACTCCACTCCCAAAACCCAATTCTGATTGTTAAGTATACTATCCTTTGGGATTGCAGACACTCAGCAAGGCCTACGGTCGGCCACTCAGCATGGGGCTCGGGCTGCCCCGAGCTGTATGCATTGTCGAGCCGGTGATCGGCCCTCATGTAGGGGCCTGAATAATTAGAATCGGGTTTCGGGCTCCCTTATAGAATAACCATAACAATGAATCCTAAGGAAGAATTGGGTAATTATTTTGGCTTCCATATTATACCCTCCACTCAGGATTCAGGGCTGTGTGGGGCTTCGAGGCTTGGAGTGTGAATTATCCCAGTCTGCAGGGTCAACGACCAAGGTCAGGGCCTTAAATAGTTTTGGGCTCCTTTATAGTATATTTATAATAAGGAACCCCCCAAACTAGTGTTGGTAATTACGTTAAGGCCCCTACATGACAACTTTGTGAAGCCCAAACCTTCAACCCTAAACCCTAAACCCCCTGAACCCTCAATCCCCCTCAACCCTCGTAGGCGAAGCATCGACTCAGGTCTTGGCCGTTTACACGTCCTCAATCCCTATGTGCAGGCTAGAAATCCCAAACACCCCCACACCCCCCCCCCCCCCCCCCCCCCCCCC
>CAJNDV010001198.1:0-15429 GCA_905221635.1 Symbiodinium sp. CCMP2456
GTAGTAGTAGCGGCGGCAGGAGTGCGAGTAATAGACGTAGTAGAAGTAGTAGTCGTCGTCGTCGTCGTAGCAGCAGTAGTAGCAGTAGTAGCAGTAGTAGTAGTAGTAGTAGTAGTAGTAGTAGTAGTTATAGTAGCAGTAGTAGCAGTAGCAGTAAAAGTAGCAGTAAACGTAGCAGCAGTAGTAGTAGTAGTAGTAGTAGTAGCAGTAGCGGTAACGATAATAATCGTGATTATAGTAGGTCTGTGATCGAACCGGTTCTTTCGTGTCGTGTCTCACCCTGAAAACCAGCTGTCTCAAGGGTAGAGCCAAAACATGTACACTCGAAGGGTAAGGCGTTTCTTTCCAGGATCTCTGACAACCAGAACTGAACCGCCACAACAGCCAGAACTCACTACTTCACTCACCACTTCTTGTCAACAACATCGCAAATAGAACAAAACATGCCAGAAGAACCCACGAACAGGGCATACTGCTTCAGCTACTGCTGCTGCCAGCTTCTACTGTTTTCTGCTGTTGTGCGTCCTCATATCAGGAGCTCCGCGCATTCCTAAGCTGCACGCATCGGAGGGCCGGCGAGGCCGGGGCGTTCGAGGAGTTGTGCAGATCCGCAAGGTTGACGGGCTTGAGGTTTCGGGATGGGTTTGGCTTTGGGCTCTGGGGTTGTTCAAATTGACATCTGCGTTGCTCAGTAGCTTAGTAGCCTGAGCCACGGGCGGTGAAGTACGTAGAGGTGCTGGGTTGCCTTGTGATACACCCACACAGCCTCATACACTGGTAAGCCATGCAGGAATCTCAAGGAATCCAAGAAGGCCCTATGAACCCTCTGAAACTACGTTAAAGCACATGGAACCAATCGGAACACCTCCCCTCGGCAGGGATCCCTTCCTTGGCGCCTGAGCCTCGCTGTTTTGCCTCGAAAGCTGAGGGGGTTTTCGCTCTGAGGCATTGATGCAGGTTGTCTAGTGATTTCGGACTCCAGAGACTGTGATTTCGCGCGATGGTAGATATAGAGATGTGCTTCCCTGGAATCTCCAAAGGTCTTGCTCAACGTGGTCCACAGCTTTTGCTGCTGATCTCCGAGTTTCTCCTGGAGCCCAAAGTCGTCCTGTATGCGGGCTGCGAGGTTCGACGGGATGCACAGGGTATGGGGATCCCTTATAAATAGATCCCCTAAGGGGGTTCCCATAAAGTACCCTTTAGTTGTAGGTAATTTCGATGGCTTCGTAACGTGCACAGAAAGCCTTCCAAAATCCCCGAAGAAGCTGCCTGGCTCAAGCAAAAGGAGCCCTTCATCCCAAGGAAGTCTTCAAAGAACCTCCCAAAAAAGGGATCCCTAAATCCCTAAATCTCTAAACCCCATAAACCCCTAAACCCCTGAACCCCTGAACCCCTGAGACCCTAAACCCTAAACCGAAAATCCCGAGCCCTTCGGAGCCCTTCGGAGGATGGCCGGATCAAAGCCCTCGAGCTGGAGCCGCTTCCGGGTAATGCCTCTCGCATCCGCGAGGCCGGAGACTATATGTGTATCCATACGGCGCAGTATTAGTACATATATATATATATATACACACTTATATACATGGTTTATATATATATATATATGATATGCATGTATATATATATATATATGCACATGTATTTATTTATTTATTGTATGTATATACAACATATAGGTATATGCAGAGAGAGATATGTATATGCACCTCAGTAAGGGGGGCAACCATGATGACGATGTCCCGACTGTGTTCACATGCATGGGGGCTGTGTAAGTCTGCATGCATATGCATGCACATGCGTATGTGTATGGAAAGGTGTATATGTGTGTGTGGATATGCAAACATGTCATGATGCTTAGTGTTTACTTCTATGTTTAGTATATTGCATTGAACAATACCTTTAGTATTTTACACAATGCTGGCTACACTGTGCTATTACACTACATTACCCTGTATTGTGTTGTATGACACAGTATTTTATATTGCGATTTGCTGGTATGGCAAAATGTTACATTATGTTACCCTATATCATAATGTAGTGTCACGCATGTCATTTTGACCTACTCTTGGCCAGATCGATAATGATCATAATGGTAGAACTAGGACATGATATGTTTGGTTCTAGAATAATATATCAAGACATAGTATGATACAACTGCAGATCTTACATCGTAGCATAGTGCAATGCACTTGTGTTCATAGCTTCATATGTGCTTAGGTGCAAATGTAGATACAGATATACATCCGCACATAGAGACATGCAGGGCATTTAGTGCGGCGTTCGAATCCAAGACCACTGCAGGTGGAGAGCGTTGCAGCTCCTCAGAAGGCTCTTGTGCCGAATGCAGGCAGTGCATCCGAGTGCATCCTGCAAGAACTCGCCACTTGCAGCAGCAGTCGAAACAGAGCCATCGTGGAAGACAGTCAGATTGAAGCTACAGCTTTCGGAGCCACAGCCTTCACGAGCAACGACAGTCGCGGAAGGCTTGCTGATCGGCGTGTCTGGCCAACAGCGGGCAAGGAGCTTGGCGGTGTCGAGAACTGTCGAGAGCTTGAAAATCCATGTTGTGTTGCTGCTGGAAGACTTCCAGGTCAGCGGCCTCGCAGTTGGCATTTGCCTGAGAATGACAAGCTGTGCTCTCCTGTCAGGTTTGCATGCAATGGCAAGAGTCACACCTGGGTCGTTCCAGTTCGGTTGCCCCCAAGAGCGTCTGATGTCGACTATTAGTCGACTCGTTTCTTACCGGCGCTGTGTTCCGTCTCGATAAATAGTTTTGGGAAGAGAGGCTGGGCGGGATTTCGCTACCCAAGTGGTGAAGAAGTCCGAGGCCATGGCTGTCTCTTTGCCGCCATGTCTTCGGGCACTTTGCGGGTCTTTGCGCTTCCTTCGCTGGAAGAGCAGGCCGTCAAAATCCTGGGCTGACAGTCTTCGCTGCTCAACGCGTGTCAGGTCAGCGTCGCCCTGAGGGTCTTGCTTCCCCCCCAGTCGCCAGTGATTGTCCCCAGCTCAGCCTCTTCCGGGGCAGTTTAAGCACCTGAGACATTCCAGTGGTGCTGTGCTGTCACGTACTCGTATACATCGTCGAGTCATGTTGGGCACAGTCCAAGACAGGGACCGTCACTGCATGGAGAGCTAGGTCGACTGGTGTGGGCTTGTGGCAAGCCGGCGGTCTCTTTACGTGGTCGACTTGCGTTGGGGCCTTACTGGAGAGGTTGTGCACTGTGCTTCGTTTGAGTTTCTCTGCAGGATGTGGAAGCGTGGTGCGGGAGATGCCTCTGCTCTTTGCAGCGAGGCGTGACCTAAAGCTCAGAAAGCAATGCTGATGCCACTAGATGGCCATAACTATTATATACTATTATTATTGAATAGCTCGGCTATTGGTTCACCAACGTTTCCATCGGGCGCTGCGATTGCTAGAGAGACCCTACACAACGCGTGGGTCCAGGCCCTGCATCATCGCAGAAGGAGCATCTGTCCGAGCCTGACGCATCTCTTGCAGGACAGCGACAGCTGACAGGGTAGATGGATCTGAGCTTCAGGTATTCGTGCAGTGCGATGAAGCCATCCGGGTGCGCCTCCAAGACTGCCAAAAGCCCTCACGGCATTGCTCCTTCCGAAGCTTCGAGCAGCGACAGTCCAAAGCTCGTGCTGAACAGCAGCTGTGCAAAGATCGAGTCTGCTCTTTTGTTCGTCTGAGCGTGGCGCCCACTCTGCTTTTAGATCAGTGGCCCCAACCAATGCCATAACCATAGAGCTCTTAGCTGCAAGGGACTTGACACTTGAAGCACACACCCTTTAGCCACGGGTCCGATCCAGCCCTTTTTCGCTCATGGGTTGTCATCCCTCCGCTCGGCGGGGGTTGGGTGGTGATGGCTCTGGAGGTATCTTGTGCATGGCAGGAGCAGAGACCACGTCAACTGTTCGAAGGGTTGCGACTGCCCATGGCCTTGCATTGACTGAGGTTTCCACAGTTGCCGATGCGATGGCTCACATCTCACGGAACCGCTGGATGGCAATTGTAGCAGCGCTCGGGACTCGACGTGAGGACATGCTCTTCGATAGGGGCAAAGAGAGCAGCTTGATCCTTGCAGCAAAGCAGCTCGATCCCCCGCCACTCTTCGCAGTCTTCAGCTGGACGGCATGTGAGAAGCAAAACGTAGCCTCACGCTGTCGTCGTGCCGGGGCTGACGCTGTCATTTGCTCTGCAGAGGGGCTAATCGACTTGCTTGTGGCCCCAGCGCCCCGTGTACTCTGCCTGGCGGGTGAAGAGACCACAGTGACCGTTCAGAGCGTTGCGCGAATGTACAACTTCACGGTGGTTAGGGTGGCGACAAACGCTGAGGCTTTGGACCACGTTCGCAACAGGGGACCTTGGGGTGCGGTCATCGCCGCCTTGGGCACGCGCCCGGGGGTGGATCTCATTTTCGATGCAGCCGATGACCGAAGTACCCTCATTTCTGTGGTAAAGAGGCTGCAGCCGTCACCGACGATGGTAGTCTTCAGCCACACTGCATGTAAGCATGGTGTCATGTCCCAAGCGTGCATGGATGCTGGTGCAGATTCTGTGCTTTGCACAGCAGAGGACCTCGAAAAGCTAGTAGCGGCCATCGAGGCTAGCCGCGCATCTTTTCTGTTGGACACAAGTGCCCCGGATGTCCCGCCGGAGCCGATTCCAGACATTGAAGAAGAACCCCCAGGGGCGAGTCCCTTCCCAATCTACAGGACAACCGCAGAGTATCCAATCGTAGCTTCGCGGGTTGAGCAAAATCGAGAGTTGGAACGGAAGCTAGGTCCATCTCATCCAGCTCTGAAGGACTTGAAGTCCTTGTTACGTGAAATCGAGGAGATGCTGGAGAGCTTACCACATCCTCTTACAGTCACTTCCCTGTCATCACCACTTCCTCCTGTTCGTTTTGTGCACATCTCAGACACCCACCACCACCACAAGAACGTGTTCTTACCGCCGGGAGAAGTCTTGCTTCATACTGGAGACCTCGTTGGCAACTACGGAGACCGAGATATCTTTAAGCACCTAGCCGATTTCGTCGATTGGCTTTTCAAAATCGAATCGCGCTTCAAGCTGATTGTAGTAATAGCTGGGAATCACGATACATTGCTGGATGAACAGAGATATCCCGCAGATGCCGCAAAAGCTAAGAAGCCCTTTCTCGAGAGTTTGCCGAGAAACGTCGTATACTTGGAGAATGGCCTTGTGGAGTATCAGGGGCTCAAGATTTGGGGGAGTCCGACTGTCAGCTGCCGGGAAGAAACCCTTGGCAAACGATACCTCAGCAACGCTTTTGAACGACGGCGGGCTCAACGGCAGCAAATCTGGTCAAAGATACCAGAAGGCTTGGATGTGCTAATGACCCACGCGCCACCCCATCAGATTCGCACGTCCGAATGTGGCTGTGAGCTGCTACTGGAGCGCCTGAAGCAGCTCAGGGAGCCCCCAAAGTTTCACTGCTTCGGCCACGATCATGATTTCTTCGGAGTGGAGGCCAAAGGGAAGACGATCTTCATCAACGGTGCTCTTGAGGAAGTGCGGCGGATGGATCCTGCCAGGGCAGCCCAACTCTGTGGCTGGGTCTTCGACATCCCCCGCAAAGACACTGATGTTGTCATGCGACCAACAATGAGCATGGCTAGCAACGACTAGCTCGGCCTTGGCTTAAAAAAGGGCTCTCCGGTTTGCCCCAGTAAGAAGCGATCCATGAGACCGGTTATGTGAGCCAGGTCTGGGATCGGTCAGCCCTGCTGCGCCCACATGTCCTGGCCTCATCACCGGGCCGATTCGAAATGTCCGTGTCTTGCGAGTGCGAGGCTGGTGGGACGGTCGGGAAGCTTGAATCGCAGGCCGCTTTTCTGATGGTGCCGCATTCATCGTGAAGTCATCGGACGCCACACTCTGTCGCCAGGACTTCTGGAAGCCTCACGAGCAGATGCTCGTGGGCCCCAGCCCCGGGTTCTTTGGGGTCTTGGCGATCTCTGGCGACAAGCCCAAAGACCAGACTTTCCTCGCAGACTCCGCTTCAAGGAATGGCAGTTCTTCCTGGAGGCCACTTCGTGGCAACTGCTTGCCCGCGGGAGATCCGCGGTTGGGCAGCTTCCCTACCAGTAGTGCTAGAAAGTTGCATGTGGCTTCCCAAGACTGAGTAGCTGATGCCACCTAGTAGATACAGTCCTGTTTGCCGTTCAGTTAAGGCATGGCCCGGTGATCGGAAAGGAAGTGCGCCGGGGACGGAGCTTCTCCGCACATGCCGTGCTCACACTAACTTGCTTCAGTGGTCCCTCATTGCCGAGCGAGCGTTTTGGAGAGGCCTTGCGTTGAATATCATGCAGTCAGTCACAGCTGAGGCCGTATCTGCTTTGGACTGTGTCCACGCTCCCGCCCAACGTTGGTGGGACGTGCTGTGAGGCAGCGCGCACAGACCTGTCGCGACATCTCGTTGTTGTCTTCGAGGCATGGCAAGATTATGGTAGCCTTGACTAAAAGGTGACATCCCTTTTATGGCTTCCGTCACCTGTCACGGCCGGTCGCAGGGAGCTCACTGGATTCTCGATGGTTGCTGTGTCGCACTGTGTCGCACCTTCTCCAATTTTCCAGGTCTGGCGGTGTTTGGGGAGTGTGATGGTTCGCTGGTTATTTGCGAGCTGCAGCTTTGCCACGCCGCTCAGAGCAGCTACACCTTCAATCCTCAACCCGGCAAAGAGCGGTGCGAAGATGGGATCCTTGTTGAGGTGCCTCCTTTGGGGATGCGCCTGGTCTTGCTAGTGCGCCCGAGACCCAGGGAGAGAGACTTTAACGAATTCTACAGGAACGGATTTAGGCTGTTTCAAGAGTGAGGGTTTCGAGAAATCAAAAAAGTGGAGACACTTGACGCCGAGGTTCCACCTTCCTGGAGCCTCGCAAGCAGCCACTGCTGCCGGGGTCCCGGCAAACCCCGAACCATTTTTTGCATCTACAAATGATGCTGATAAACATGTAGGAAACAGTGATATTCATAGTAATAATCATAATCACAGTAGTAAAAAGAATAGAATATGTCTAATGATGAGTTATCACGATATATATATATATATATATGAACTATGAGTAAAGTGGTATACACGGTCTGGTCTCCTGAGGTCCCTCCGAAGTCTGGATCCGGAGAGCTGACGGTATGGTCAGAGGCAAATTCCACGCGGCCTTTTCCCTCGCCGTTTTCAGAATGCTTCTCCAGGCAGGGTGGTTCTCCTTCTTCGGTGGGCAGCCGGGCGCTCAACACCCCTAAAACTTTCCATGATACTAAGCAAACTACCAATAATACTAATAACAACAACAATAGTAATAATAACTGAGCCCTAAAGGCCCCGAAGGCCCTAAACTTGGCCGAGGCTCCGTGCCAGCATCGAGGAGTCCGGAGCCATGGATGCGATCTCCTCGACGTGCTATGGGCCCCTAGCGGCCCTTCCCAGGTTCTTCTAATCCGAGCCCGGGATCGGGGCTCCAGCGCTCCCAGTCCTGGGGGGGGGAAGGGGCCCGGTCCACTAGCCGGATCCCTTCTAGCACCACCCTTCGTCGCCGACCATGACAGCAGGGCCCACAGAACGACCTGAAGGCGTCCACTCTTTCGCTCGGTAGTTCTCCTGGTTCTCCTGGTGACCTGCTTCATCCAGCGGGTGGATGCCGGGTGGTCTTCAATGCCCAGTCCATGACCGAGACTCAACGACCAACGGCGACGTCCGAAGTGGTTCAAAGTGCTTCGACGTGGTCCAACGTTCTCACCCCATAACGTAATCGTGTCTCCTTTCCGGAGTGCACGGCTCCCCACGTGTAGCTATCGGCGCCACGCGACAGTCAGAAGTAACGCAAGTCGTTCAGAATTTCTCACACTACGTGCAGTGCTTGAATCGGAACAGAAAGTTCCCAGCGAAGCTGCAAGGAAGGCAGGGCTCCTCTGATTGCTGTGGTGAAGCATATAAGTGGAGTTTCGTTCCAAGTGCGGCCAGCGCGTGTCTTGACAGGCAAAGCAAAAGATCTTCCAAAAGCAAAGACCTGAAGTGAGTGCTGCCAGCGAAGAATTCGCGGTGGCGAGCACGTAGGAGTCTTTGTACGAGTTTTTGTAGGTTAGATGCTGTAGGAAATGAGTAAGTTCCTCATCGTGGTGGTGCCGTGGTGGGTCAAGCATCATGAAGCTACGAGTTTTCGATCTTCGATGCTTCCGATGCGTTCGATAACCTTCCTCGCAGAGTTTGACCACGCCTACATCGAGGACACGACTCGGCTATAGACAGGTAGAGGAGAGGTGAAGAGGAGCCAACAACGAGCACAGAAGTTCATGGATGTTCATCGTTCGTAACCAGGCATGGCATGGCAGGGCTTAGGACATGTGGTCATCTTCATCACGAAGCCTTCTGCAGACACTGGCACAGCCTGGCTGTTGCAGATTCGGTCCGCGAAACCAACCCAGGGCACAACGAAATGGTTGCACCCACCGATGGCGTCGTGGTTCCGTTCCGAGTCAGAAATCGATCAGTTTCATGCCGCCTGCACTACTCCCTAAAGGGAGTTGCTCCGCGCATTATTGCAGCTTTTCTTTGCACAAGTCGTGCTGGAGAAGCAGCGGGGAGTGTCCGTAAGTTTCTCGCCGTGGTGGTGCCTCGGCGAGTCAAGAATCGTGAATCTATGAGTTCCGCCTTCTATCGCCTTCACCGGACAGTTTGACCAAGCCATGAAGGAGAGGCACGACGAGTCAGCCGAGCGTAGATGTCCATGGATGTTCATCGTTCGTAGCCAGGCATGGCATGGCAGGCCTTAGGACATGTGGTCATCTTCATCACGAAGCCTTCTGCAGACACTGGCACAGCCTGGCTGTTGCAGATTCGGTTCGCGAAACCAACCCAGGGCACAACGAAATGGTTGCACCCACCGATGGCGTCGTGGTTCCGTTCCGAGTCAGAAATCGATCAGTTTCATGCCGCCTGCAGTACTCCCTAAAGGGAGTTGCTCCTCGCATTATTGCAGCTTTTCTTTGCACAAGTCGTGCTGGAGAAGCAGCGGGGAGTGTCCGTAAGTTTCTCGCCGTGGTGGTGCCTCGGCGAGTCAAGACTCGTGAATCTATGAGTTCCGCCTTCTATCGCCTTCATCGGAGAGTTTGACCAAGCCATGAAGGAGAGGCACGACGAGTCAGCCGAGCGTAGATGTCCATGGATGTTCATCGTTCGTAGCCAGGCATGGCATGGCAGGGCTTAGGACATGTGGTCATCTTCATCACGAAGCCTTCTGCAGACACTGGCACAGCCTGGCTGTTGCAGATTCGGTCCGCGAAACCAACCCAGGGCACAACGAAATGGTTGCACCCACCGATGGCGTCGTGGTTCCGTTCCAAGTCAGAAATCGATCAGTTTCATGCCGCCTGCAGTACTCCCTAAAGGGAGTTGCTCCTCGCATTATGGCGCTTTTCTTTGCACAAGTCGTGCTGGAGAAGCAGCGGGGAGTGTCCGTAAGTTTCTCGCCGTGGTGGTGCCTCGGCGAGTCAAGAATCGTGAATCTATGAGTTCCGCCTTCTATCGCCTTCATCGGAGAGTTTGACCAAGCCATGAAGGAGAGGCACGACGAGTCAGCCGAGCGTAGATGTCCATGGATGTTCATCGTTCGTAACCAGGCATGGCATGGCAGGGCTTAGGACATGTGGTCATCTTCATCACGAAGCCTTCTGCAGACACTGGCACAGCCTGGCTGTTGCAGATTCGGTCCGCGAAACCAACTCAGGGCACAACGAAATGGTTGCACCCACCGATGGCGTCGTGGTTCCGTTCCGAGTCAGAAATCGATCAGTTTCATGCCGCCTGCAGTACTCCCTAAAGGGAGTTGCTCCGCGCATTATTGCAGCTTTTCTTTGCACAAGTCGTGCTGGAGAAGCGGTGATGTCCGGGAAGAGCGCCTCAGAGTAGAAGAAGGTCCCCATCGTCGTGTGTCATTCACAGCACGAAGAGAGAAAGACTCAGAAAGGGTTCAGCGTCGAAGCAGCTCGTGGAAGCTGATGGCTCGTCATCCAGGGAAGCCGAGGTACAGTGGATGAAATCCGTGCCTTCTTCCGGGCGGGAGTCTCTGCAGACCTGTCCGAGAGATGGGATGAGCAAAGTTTGGTGACATCTTGAAGCCCAGAGTTCCCAGTGAAGGAGAGGAGATGCTTCCAACTCTGCCACCACGGTGTTTGAAGGGGATGATAGAGACGGGTAAAGACACATTCCTCGGCTGAGTGACAGGTGAGATCGAGAAGAACACCAAGCACGTCCAGCATCGTCATCGCCTTTCTCAGAAGCTTTTCAGACTTTCAGACCATAGTCCTTTTCTACTTTGTTGTGTTTGTTCGCTCCTCTATGGACGATGCGAAGTCGCGAAGCTGAAGTACATGGGGCAGACGCCCGAGGCTCATTGACATTGTGTCACGACGGTGTGCAGTGCATATACTTCCAGTTGACATCACGGTTGCTCCGTACATGCCCTGAGGAGAGAAGCCAGGCATCGAAGTGGAATGCGGACTGCGGCCGTGACCTGTGAGACTAGTGACTAATGTAAGCTCGCTTCAGTTGCAGTTGGCTAACTTGAAGTAGCCATGAACGGCCCCGATATCTTTGGTAAAGCTCGGCTGCTTCCCGCCTCCTCCGTTCCCGCTGCCTCAGAGATTTCGCCGCGGCCTCAGCTGTGATCCAATTTCTGCGCAAGACGCTGTTGGATTGTGGAAGCTTGCTTGTCAGGTGCTTATTGTACATTCGGTGATGCACCTGAGGGCATGATTCAGTACTGCAGAGTAGCACGGTAGGGCAGTCATAATGTTCCACCGGTTCCAAAAGCATAAGAACTTCTTGCGCGATCTCGGGGATCGTGATGATCCTGACATTTGCAGCGACAGTGGCCCCAAGCACCGGCTCTGCCTGTTCGTGTGCTAGGCATGCTAGGCTTCGCAGGACGAAAGTGGGAAAAAGGCATCGCCCGGCTTCACTTTCCAGCCTTTCCGCCTGCGCAAACAGAAACATTAACACAGAAATTGCATGAAATTGCCATGCTGCATCGCATCTGCCCTCGCTTCTGGCTCATCCGCGGCTGACATCTTGCAAAGCCTTCGCGGCTGGGAGCTTCCCAGGAAACCATGCATCACTCTGATTGGAACGCATGACCCAAGACTCAGCAGTCTGACTTGTAAAGACTTGTGTGAATACATGGAGCGTCGAGCATCGGGCATTGATAGCTTGCACAGTCCATCGTGAAGAGTTTGTGTGCGAAGTGGTTGTTGCGTTGCTTGCAGCCAAGGAGGAGAGCATACCATGTAAAGTGAGCGACTCGTAGCTACCAAGTGGCACAGCCAGACATGGGTGTCACAGCGTCGGGCCCTCATTCCCGTGGTGCTCCTAGCATTATAGGCATAGGTGTCACCTGTGGACAGAAGGGGCCCCAAACTCCTAAACCCGAGATCCTAAACCATAAACCCTAATCCATCCCAATCCAAAAAAGTGGTGCCTGCGCAGGATAAAAGCTGGCGGTGAAGCCGGACTCCTGCCCCGAGCTGGTGGGAGCTGCAATTCTTAATGCAGTGTACTTCAGAGTACTGCTTACTATAATGTGCTATATAAACTATCCCTGATATACTAAAGGATACTTCTGGGGCAGGCTGCTGTGGTGCGCGCACTACAAGTACCTTATGCCAAAATGCACCGATCCTCAGCTGGAAGCACCCAGGGAGCCCAATACCCCTCAATTAAGGAACATAAACTGAATCGTAAGTAATGAGGGGTGTTGGGCTCTTTAGGTGCCCACTTGACCTCCTCGGGCTTGCATGGACAAGCGTGGGCCAAGGAATTCCTAAACATGCTACTGGCGAAGCTGGAAGAGCAGGATCAGGAGTACGACTCCGCCTACCTGTACCAGCAGCAGGCCGCGGCTGTGGTGCTGGATGCATCATGATTTCTGCTTCAGGGCCACGGTGAAAAACAGGTCAAGTCCGGTCATGGCGTCCAAGGTCACAAGCCGGGCCGCCAGAGTCTAGATGACCAGAAGCATCCAAGAGCAGACGGCAGCTGAGGTACACCATCATGTACCAACGGACGGAGCGAGAATCGGAGGTGGCATGGGCACGCTTAGCACATGTCCGAGGCGCATGATGCTCCTGGCGATTCAGGTGCCTCCGCACGAGTCGGGAGTGCGGGTGGTGGTGTCGCAGAAGGTTTGCACAGAAGGAGTTCGACTTCATGCCGTGGCTCTCACAAAGACGCAGGTGCGGCGCCTGCTTCGTCTCGACTGGGGTCCCGATGGCCTTGCCTATGAGGAGCCCGGTTCCCAATGCTGTTTCATTATATACGATGATATACTCTGATATACTACGGGACTATGGTATGCTCTGGTATACTACGGTAAACTATGATATACAACGACAAACTACGATAGACTATGAGATACTCTGAAGACAGCGACTTTCTGCCAAGGTTGGAGGCTCGGCTGTCCGAAGCCCTGTTGATCCAGTCGAAGGCCGCCATTAAGGGCTATACATATAACATATACTATTACTATAGCTATAACTATATTATAACTGTATAATTATTCTTACTACAACTATTAAAACCTGTATTGCTATAAGTATAACTAGAACTATATTACGATGGTGTTAGAATGACAAGTAAGTATTGGATTCCCATGGCGAATATGGCTTGGGGTACCTTCTGCATGGCATGCCGACACAAACCGGTGTATCTGAAGGTATTCGACCGTCCACTGAGACCATCCGAGCTGCTACAACAGCTCATGGAGGCATCATGATTTGGCTTGCATGTGGTGCACGGGCATGCTGTTCATATGGCCAGCTAGCTGGAGGCTGCTGGAGGCTTAGAGGCGTATCGGTCGTGGGGGGCGGAGGGCGGGGGGCACATTTTGAGCAAGACATCCCAAAGCATGAACTATAGCGTACCTGTGTCGGACCTGCCCCCGTCCACGGAAATGAAACCCGTCGGTCTGTTGTACAGTCCGTTCGGCTCTGCTAAACTGACATGGTGGCTACTCTTGCTGCCGTTGAGGCTGGGAATTTCAATTCAAATTCGCTTGCAAATGTGCTATTATGACGGAATATGTGACTGGAACACACTACAAGGTGTGCGCGTGACATCAGATGGGTAACACCGCAGTCTGGAGGCTCGAGCCGCAACATGCTCGTGCAGGAAGCAGTCGCGGCTGCGGATGCTAGCTGCTACTGCGGCGGGTTACTGCGGCCAAGAGAGGTATGACGACAGGTGGGACATCTGCCAACAACTCTATGCGAATGGAGGTGGTTGCAGTGCTACTCTCATCACAGAGCAAATGCAGCACGCAAGCGCACAGTACTGATATGTACTGATGCGAAGCCGGGATGTTTATACAGTGCGGGTCACATGATCTCTTGGCCCGACAGGTGCTCAACAAAAAAATGTCGCTCAGGCGATACTCAAAATGGTCTATGAAAAAAGATACGGAGGTCAGAGAGAACAGACCACGACATCCTTGCGCAGCCTGCCAGCACTCCCTTGGGAGAAGGATGAGGCTGTGGCTTGCAAGCTGATGATGGCCACTCCGTTTCAAGACGAACACGTGCGGTGGGTGCCCTGTGCATGAGGGCAGTGTAGTCCGAGTACATGGTGCCGAAATCGAGGCACAGAGCACAACAGCATTGTGGCGACAATTTGCGCTCTGGAAAGATGACTAGAAAGGCGGTCATACAGGATTGGTAGTATCAACCGTGTCCATCCGGAAATCGCTTCGCGGCGTGCGATACATGTTAAGTTGCGGAACCACTTCCTGAGCAGAGGCCTCAACTCATGCGCCGCCTCAGCCATCTAAGCTATCCGTCGCCAACTTGCGTCACAAGATGCGAAGACAGCAGGCGAGAGCTGGCACAAACTGTTGGGGTCGAGCCCGTGGAAACCGCGAGAAGCAGCCGTCAGTTCAGATGCCGAGGCTGGCAATGAAGGTTTATAAGCAGAAGCCGCCATCAACCATGGCGCTAGCAAGATCGAAGGTCGCCAAATCTGGCAATAATAGTCAGGACCACAGCAACGACTGCAAGATCTGTGGTGTAAGAGTGGCCAAACGCTCTGAGCAAAAAGCAAAACGAAGCCAGTACAACGATACTGTAGCTAAGATTGTTTAGCACGAGGAAGCCGGGTCAAGCGTGACAGGTCCAGCACAAGGCCTTTGATCAAGATGAGTGGGCATCCTTCAATTTCTGCTACCACATGATCGGTCAGGCCCGTTAGGGTGATGGTAGCATGAAACCGAAGCATCCCTGTGCTGACGATGCCAGTCTCCTGGCAAAGCCTACCACTACAGGTGCCTGGGCTGCCTGCAAACTGGTATCAGTTCTCGCAGCAAGCTCGATGAATGCGACTGTTTGAGGTAATGAAACCCTCGACCGACGGCAAGAACATCACCCATGCGGACAAGAGTGGACGGAACGCGTGGCATGAACAACCAATTTCAACTTTTACTGGTACATATACACACATATATATATATACATATACAGATGGACAGGTAGATAGATGATATATCTGTATATATATATATATGTATATGAATATATATATATATATATATGCTAGCCCCCCCCTGGACCACCCTTTCTTATGAAATCTTATAGACTTTCAAAAGTCCAGAATTCGCGATACTGTTTTTGAGTTCCAGAAATCTTAAACCTGCCTAAATTTCCAAATAATCTACCAAAAATTCCACAAAATTCCAAGAATTCCAAAAATTCCAAAATTCAAAAAATTCTAAAGAAATTTTGGAATTTCGGAATTCGGCAATCCAAAACTTAGGTCTGGATTTTTTGGAATTTTCGGAATTTTTGGAATTTTTGGAATTTTTGGAATTTTGGAATTTTGGAATTTTTGGAATTTTTGTTTTTTTTTGGAATTTTTGGAATTTTGGAATTTTTGGGTTTTTTGAAATTTTTGGAATTTGGGGAATTTATGGAATTTTGGAATTTCTTGGAATTTGAAAAATTAGTACGGCGGCTTTTTTGGATATTTCGTATTATTTGCGAAATATAAAGAATAATATCTTTTTATATAAATATACTATTTCTTATATGGTCTCTAACTTTACATGCGTAGACTCTTGAATATAAGAATAAGATTAGATAAAGGCTAGATATACTATATTGAAAATTAATTCTCTTACATAATAAAAATTCATATTTATACATATTAACTATAATATTATTATTATAGATAAAATTATTATTCTTTCTAGTATTGAAAATATTATGAATACTAATATGAATATTCATAGTAATGTTACTAATAAATCGAATATTGATATTAATATGAATTCTTAAAATTGATATGAATACTACTAAGAATAGTTTAATTAATTCTAATTTGTATATGAATGATTCTACGACTACATATAATCGTAGTCTT
>CAJNDV010001202.1:3989-14405 GCA_905221635.1 Symbiodinium sp. CCMP2456
TTACGTACAAGTGGGCTTCGAAGCAAGATAGCAACATAGCGTTTGACATGACTTACATCAGGTTTGATCGGATCTGTCACATAAACATTGTGTTATTCTATCTGATTCTATCTTATGTTGGCAGTACTTAGGTATAATATGTGTATATATATATATATATATGTATTTGTTGAAGTTACACAAGCCGCTACATCAATAGTAAATATCAGTTTTGGTAATACTGCAAGATATGTTACAAGTCAGTCTAATGTTATTTTTACAAATCTAGTATTACTATATGATTATACGATTACTAGATCAAGAATATGCAGAACTTGGCTAGTATGTTAATAGTCAACTACTCTTACTTGCGGTCATTATTTTTAATTAGGAATGTCACTATTAGGTTCTATTCTGCGATGGTACAGAATAGTATATTCTACCATAAAGCCTTACCGCATATTATACACACCAGATGATGTTGTATTCTTTTCTGTTTGGTAATACTATGTCACAATACGTTGTTAGTATATATTATTGTAAAATAGCGTGTATGTATACGTATATATATATATGTATTGTATGGTACTTTCTCTATCATCATACCATACAATACTGAAGACCATTTAACATACTATACGCGTACAAACCCTACAATATCAAACAAACTTCTCAATATAACAGAACATAACCCAAGATCATGTAATGTTAGGTAATGTAATATACTGCAGTCTACAAAGGCATGTTATCACACACGGTATGCATTTCAGTATGTTTTGATACAAAATGACCGAATAGAAGCATATAGCTTGATATGATATAACCAATATAACGTAACATGTTACCATCGAACACAGTAGAATATAACATCATATGGTGTATATAATATGCTGCAAGGTTTTAGGGTTTAACATACTGTTCTGTTTCTGTACCACCGCAGCATCGAAGCTCATAGTAACATTCTTACTGTAAAAAAAGAACCGTAAGCAAGAGTAGTTGCCTAAAGGCATACTAGCCAGGTTCTGCATACTCTGGATATAGTAGCCATATACACATATAGCAATACTAGTCTTCTGAGAAAAACATTTTTTGTAGCAATCTTGCAGTATTACAAAAACTGGTATTTGCAATTTATGTAACAGTTTGTATAACATCAATATACATATCATTTTCAGTTAAGATCAGTGTAAGATAGAATACCACAATGTTTATATGACAGATCCGATGAGATCTATCATCTAAGCCATGTCAATACGGTATGTTGCCTCCACCTGTATATTGCTTTTCAAGCCCACTTGTACGTAAAGACTTGGGTTTCGAGCCCTCCCCCCCCCTGCCGCCCCACACCTCGCGAGCTCCCCGCAGCACGCGCACCCCGACGCACCCACCCACCCACCCCCTTGCAGGCCAAAAAGCAAAAACAAGACGACAAAAAACAAAGCAAGAACAAATAACCCCTCCTTTTCTTAAAGGGTTTAAGGGGGGGAGTTTTAACACTTGGGAATGCAGTGTCGGTACGCCCAAAGGGCCTGGCGATTAAAAAAGCAAATCAACAACTGATCTCCGTGCGCAAGATAGAAAACTCGAGGCAGACTGGCTGCCCCTCCCGACATGAATTCACAGAACCCTTATAAGACCCCTTATTGTAACCCTTGTAACATCCCTTATAGGAAGGAACCCTGCCTTGTTGATCCCTCCCATTCCAAGACCACTTGCTCTCAGCTGCGCTAGACTTTCATAGGTAGAACCAGAACCGAGGCAAAGCATCCGATGCATTGCTTCTACGGGGTCGGAACCTGCTCATCCAATGCAGTACCATAGTCCCACAGCCTTCAGCCACACAACTCGAGGGCTCTCAAAGCTAGCAGATCGCAGATTGCCATGCCGCTGCTCCATGTATCTCAGAGGCATAGCAAGACCCTGTACATACAAAATTGCTTGGGGTAATCGAATCCGGCTCGCAACAGTTCGCACGGCCCGCGTTCAGCAAGCACTTGAAGCCATCGCCAGGTGACTTGATGTAGCCCATGACCGTAAACGCTGCCATGAACATGAGCCTTGGTAAGGGTCCGGGCGGACCTTGCGTTGGCGGGCTAGGGCCTTAAACACGCTCTTGTTTCTCTTCTCATCATTGGCATTGCTGGTACTGGTACTGTACTGTTGTCGGCAGTGTGAGAGCTCTTCTTGTTGCAACTTGTTACCCCCTATGTGGACTGCAATGTGGGATTTTTCAAGAAGGAACCCTCGACAACAGCTTCGTGCCTCAGACAAACCCATCACGTCTACGGTAACCTTGTAAGGCACACCTAACGCACTGAAAGGACACACGTGCACTTACACCTAAACTAACATAACCGCCGAGCCGCAAGTAGAGGGTGTAGCTTCGGTGTGCCTTCGACAAACACAGGAACACCGCGAGCTGATCAAATCTGGGCAAGGTGCTTCATTAGACACAACCTTGTAACAACAAACAGACTATCATCTAGTATCATACATGCACTACACCATACTTGGGTGGTCTTAGGTTACAGCGATCGAGTTCAACCTTGTGTAGGGCCAGCGTGGCAAGACGGCATTGAAGCTGTGGCGGTTTCTAGGCACCGGCACCGGTGTCTGAACGTCATTGCCAGTGAAATCACGAGAAGGCTGCAAAAACAGAGTCCTGGTCCTAGTCCATTTTGAATGGAGACAGGTGGAGTGAACCGCTCAGCCGTGCCCAACAAGCCTCGCAAAACTCTGGTGTTCCTTGCCCCACTTCCAATCATGTGGGGATACCTGGGGCCTTAGTAATGCCAAATTGTTCCGAACGTTATACAATATTGGCCTGAGCGGCTCAGACAGGCCCAGTGCACATCAAGCAAAAAATCCTGAATCCGGAAGCTTCAAACTCCAAAACCGCACACCAAAGCGTTCAGCGTTAACCCCTCGACCCTCAAGCCAGAAGCCGAAACCCCAGGCCCTAAAACAACATAAGCTCCTCAAACGCTTACAAACAGTTTCCGTGGTTCTTTGGGCCAATGCTAAGCTAGTCGCCAGACGAACAGCAGCAACGACACTAAGCAAAAACAGTAGCCCTATAGTAAAGCCCTGAGCCTGCTGCACATCATAGAATCAGAGTGACACTTCCTAGCCATATATAGGCCCATTGCAGCTGTTGCAAGATCATTGCGCAAGTCTCAGGGTAATACGGTTCGGCCTGACCGAGCACCTCCCCGAGTCGAGACGCGAAGCTCTCGCGGGCCTCCCATTCTCTGACTACACATGTTTTTTGCAACTTCGAGCCAAACAAAACAATTTCTTTGCGTCCGGGACCTGCTAGTATGAGCTGTATATACGGACTACAAGGGACTGCTATTGCGCGTTGTTCAGAGCCCTATGTTGTTGGTCGCTGTATGCTTTCGTTTTTTGTTGTTTGGCGTCGTCGCCGTCGTTGTTGCTGTTGCTGTTGTGGTTGCAGTAGCTGTTGCTGTTGGTGTGGTCGTCGTCGCCGTTGTCATTGTCGACCCGGCAAAGCTGCAGGTTTGTCTATCTCTTCCCTGTTCCGCCCTACAGGAACCTTTTGCCCGGCTGACCTTTTTGGCCTATCTGTCTTTCTACCAGAAAGCCGCGAAAACCCGTCTCTCGGCCTCTTGGCTTTGGAGACGCGCCAAGCTAAATCCGACGCCTTCAGTTCCAGAGCTTTGGAGTATCGGTGCTTTCGGCGGCCCGGGTCAGAATTTGAACCGTAGTAGTAGGGTTTCGAAGCTGTCGAGTCTAGGCTCAGACTTGAAGGTTTAAGGCCTAGTTCTCGGTTTTGATGTATCCTTAGAGTCGCACCGAAAAAGCAGACCCTCGCTGTTTTGGTGGGAACTTATGGCACTCCAGGTTCACAACGGCCGAGTCCACACAGCTAGATTCAGCTACATGGCATTCGCAGCATGGCGGCTTTTTTGGTAGTTTGGGACTGGCATGCAGTTGCTGGACCACTCCATCGTCGTAAGTCGCTCTGACTCGGCCAATACGGAGGCTGGCTGCAGCTGATCAGCTGGCACTCGTAAAGGTGAGGTAGAGCGCACAGCTGAAGCAGGCCGCCATGCCTCAGCAGGTGTGGCAAGCTGTTGCGAAGGCACGAGCAAGAAACCAGGCGAACAACGTCGGAGAGCAGCTTTTGCACAGTCTTGATATATATATATATATATATATACATACACATGTATATATATATATATATATACATATATATATATATATGTGGATCGTGGCGGTAGGTGGTACTGACTGCTGGCACAAACAACTACTGATGAACCGATGCTCACTTAAACTCATGGCCAGCTTCATCGCTGCGTGCAGGGTTTCTGATGTTAATGGGGGACATCTACTACATTCAAAATGTGACGTCTACGTACCCTTCCCTACGGAAACTGCGTCGAAGCTGGGTACAAAAAGTGAAGGATACCTAGCTGGCAGCAAACCCGTGTTTTAGACACTTAGCCTTTGGCTCCAGCAAGCCGGTCCCTTCCGCAAGGAGGCGTGCAATTTCCTCGTGGCCGGCATGTACTGCCAAAGTGAGGGCTGTTTTGCCCCTCTTGTTCTGTCGCAATATGTCTACATCGGCGTCCAGCAACACACGCACTGTTTCCATGTGGCAATTCCGGGAAGCCATGCCCAAAGGGGTGTTTCCAGAGTTGCTTTCCAAGTTCGGGTCGGCTGCGGACCCTAGCAGCAGCTGCACAATTTTCGCATGACCATGTCTACAGGCTGTCCAGAGGGGCGACTGTCCATCGTCGTTGCAAGCATTTATGTCAACTCCTGCTTCCAGAAGCACATGTACGGTGTCCGTCTGGCCATACTTTGATGCAAGCCAAAGTGGTGTCGCACCCTCACTGTCGCGCTCATCCTTGCTACAGCCAGCCTGTAACAAAGCACGTGCAGTCTCCGGCTTCCCACGCATGCTTGCGACCCCAAGAGGGGTGTCACCGCTAGTGTTATGCACCGTCAGCTCCGCACGGGACGCTATGAGCAAACGCACGATCTCTACATGGCCATAGCCAGATGCAATACTCAGTGGGACGTCCCCATCCTGATCAGGCGCGTTCTTGTCTGCGCATGCCTCCAGCAATGCCTGAGAAGACTCCACGTGGCCGAGAGCCGCGGCCGCTAAAAGAGGCGAGCCGCCATCACGGTTTGGCAAGTTTTTGTCGGCTCTGGCAGAAAGAAGGCATCGCACGATGCCCACGCTCTGGCAGAAAGAAGGCATCGCACGATGCCCACGCGGTTGTTCCTTGATGCGATCCAAAGAGGTGTTTCTCCAAGGTTGTTTTGTGCACTGTTTCTCACACCTGCTTCCAGCAACAGCCTCGTAGCTTCCAAATGCCCCTGCCGTGATGCCAGATGTAATGGTGCTTCTCCCTGACTCGTATGACTGTTGGCAATGGCATGTGCCTCCAGCAGCAAGCAGAGGATCTGCACATGCCCGCCTTCGCAGGCTTTATGAAGAGGTGTGGCGCCATCTTCGGTGACGCAGAGGTTTGGATCCTGAGGCTGCTGAAGCAGCTCCTCAAGCTTCGATGCCTGACCTTCCGCAGCAGCAGCTGTGAGGTCGGAGACATCCGAGAAGCTCAGCAGCAGCAGCTGCAGATCCCGTGGGGACTCGAGGGTTGTGGAGTCCTCCAAATCTTGTCCATCATGTAGAATCCTCTGTCTGAATCGTGTAAAGCCACAATGCCTCTCCAAATCCCGCCTCAACCCGCGCACATCCGGCACTGCTTCTACGGGGATGCTAACCAGCTCGGTACCGGAAGCCATCCACACGCGCAGCATTCCATCCCACAGAAGCGCAAACTTCGGCCCTTTTCACCCGAATCGTTTGTCTTCTCTCTCGCTGTCTCATCTCACTCTATCAACATACCTGGTCGATATGTACATGAGCTTAAACCTATGAACTCTGCTTTTAGATACGGCATACAACACCAAAATTGTTATTTGTCCTACTCGAACAAGGCTAACTTGAACTTGCCGTCTGAACCCCATCCGGCGGCAACTCCAGAATCTTGCAGACGCAGACATGTTCGACATGGTTTGCAGAGGATACTGTTGTCCGAAGCTAGAGTCAGCTAGAGACGAGTGCCCCACCCCTTGTAGCTTAGAGACAAGACTGCTTTGACCAGGGGGATCAGTATTGGGTCCACAAGGTCAGCAGCAAAAGGAAACCCAAGCTCAAATTTCAGTCTCGAGCCCTACCGCCCACCCCCCCCCCCCATTTGGGCCCAACCCGGTGAGCACCTTCCAGGAACCCTCAAAGTTTCAAATCGTGCGAACTCATACATAACGGGGAGTTGAGAGAGCAAGAAACAAGCCAACCCTCCCTCCCTCCCTCCCTCCCTCCCTCCCTCCCTCCCTCCCTCCCATGCAGGAGAAAACAGAGGAAGAAACGAACGAACAGACACACACACGCACACAAAGACACGCGTGCGTGCACATGCACTCGCGTGCAAAGGCAGCCACGCCCGCACAAACAAAAGCAAACGAACAAACGAAGAACAAGGCACAGACTAAACTTACACACGCGGAAACATGTACTTACACATATACACCCGGATCCCCGAAACTACCTCGGCTGCTGAAAATCCATTCCGGTCAGAGGGCCCACGACATATGTCGGCGCCAACTCTGCGCCCGACCGGAATAGGAAGCTGATGCCATTGTAGGCGAAGCCCCCAAACCTGAAACGCGAAGCCGGAGAAAGTGCAACGATGAGCGAACAATCAGATCACGGTATAAGCATGACAGCATTATCAGACCAGGGGCTTCTTGCTAATAGAGAGGTGGATAGTCTTGGTTGTCTAACTTGCAACTGGCATCTGTGCCGCCCGGCCACAGGTGTAGGAGCTTGCTTGAACCGAAACAAACACATGGCTTCTCTCATCCGACGGAACAAGCCCAGCTTTGCACGAGCGAGATCGGAGCAGCAAAGTGGCATCATGGACGGAGATGTGATCGCATTCAGCTGCTTCTGGCCACAGGAAGGACACTCGAGATGCTTCAGCAGGGTTTGCTACACTCAGGCCTCGGACTCACGCGCGCAGCAGGCGACCAAAAGCAATGAGGCAAAGAAGCATCCACGAGGATTGGGGGGTCTACTATACTGTGGTTGTAGTCGGAACCTTGAGTGAGTGGACTGAGTCCGGTAATAAATCCAGGCGTCAAGCGTGCAAAGCTTCAGGCTTTCGATAGTTTCATTGCGCTCGTGCATCAAGCATTCGCGCCTCAAAGGCAGCTTGACCACTCGCACAGAAAATACACAGCCTGGAGAACGGCCACGGACAAGGATTGGTCCAATATGATGCCCCGCTCTCCTGCAAGCAGGCATCCACATAAATACTTACTACGCATAAACGTACATACATACCTATATACATATGTACATACGTACTTGCTTATAACCTGACTACCCACCGACTTACGTACCTAAAGGTATTACGTGCGAACTGTTTGGGCTCCCGTCTGCAAGTCCTTATTGGTTTGGCGCTTATTGTTTTGAACCCCTCCTTCCAGCACAAGCCGAAGGCAGAAAGCTTCGAGGAGGGGACATGTTGCCAGCACATCCGCCGCCCACAGCCCCAAAAAAGCTGCTGTCCTCTCTCTGCATGTTGTCGATACTTCGACATCTTTTGTGCCTCACAATTCAGGCTTGGGGGCTGATGGATCCTTGCCTGCTCGGCACGGCCGCGTATACCACAGCAACTCTATGCTGGACAGGCCAGGCAAGCTACATCCTTGCAGCTAAGCGTGCTCGACGTAGGAGATGGACCACTGTCGCGAAGTGAGATGAAAACTTCTGCAAACACCAGTTTGACAGACTTGAACCCAGCATGCAAAGGCCCGTGATACCGGGTCCCGAGTACGAACTGGAATTTGATCTTTGTATGCAGAAGCGATCTGCACACGCACCTTCGAAGCTCCCCCCATGAGTTCCTTAAGACAAACCCCAGAGCGTGACATGACGCAGGTCGGCCTACAGTTCATGTCAGGGAGCACCACCCGAAAACTCTGCGAGCTAAACAATTCTGAGTCATGTTTCATACCGTCTCCCGCCGCCTGCACTGCGAGCACAGACAGCAATGCCAGGCTGGCCACGAAGCCCTCGGGACGGTCTGGACTCCTTGGTCATTTTTTGTATGTATGTAAGCTTGTTTTGCCTGTAGTGTTAACAAACTTGCTTTTGATCAAGGAATCTGCCGCTGCTACTACTACTCCACTACATAGTAGTGGTGGGTGGTAGTCGTCGTCGTTGTCGTAGCGGAGCAGCAGAAGCGCAGAAAACAACACACTCAAACTAACCTTTTTACCACCTTGTGCTGTGCTGCTTTTGGTGATGGTTTTGAGGATGGTAACGATGATAATGACGAACCCGTTGAACTACCCTTGTTAATAAGGCCATCAGCACCCAGTCACTGGGATTCGAAAAGTAACGATCCTCTCGCAATCACTACGTACTTCTGGCATGATGCTTTACGGATGTCATGTACGAGGATGGCATCGAGTGCTCACGCAACAATATAAGCTCGTGCATTCGCAATATCTGCTGACCTGCTTGCTAACAGGTGCAACGCCACCACTTTGGCAGGGTCAAAACACAAAACACCGCACTGCAAAAAAACGATGTGTCAATGGAGGGGCCCAGAGCCGGCAAACTACAGAGAGCAAAGCAGGGAGGTGGCGTCATGAGCAAGCGAATACGATCACCATGCAAGACTGAGAGAAGCATCTTAGTTGCTGCCGGGACCGAAAACCAGTTTTCAAACACTGTTCACCCGAGATGCATCTTCGCCATGCCAAGGAGGCCAAAGGCAAGGACCTGATGTCTGGCGCAAGCTTTGTGGAAAACTCGCCGTGACGTAGGCTCAAGAGCTTTTTCGTCGAGCACACGCAGCTTTGATAAGTCTATGGCATCTATGGAGTGGGGGGATGATGGTTTTGCGGTGGCAGGTCCTTAGTCTAGCCGGAGATTTACTGTTCAGATCTTGCCGCGACAATGTCTTGGGCCAAGACATATACTTCCCTGTTTTCAGATACATATATATATATATAATGTATAAGTATTCTGTGAAATGGAGGGTGTCAAGCTTGAGCTGGGTACGCCATGAGAAGCGTGGTGAAACAAGGGTACATTGTATATCGTCATTGCCGGCATTATCTGACTACTCACCTGATCATTGACAGTACTGTTTTTGCAATTAGTGGCGGCTCCCTCCGATGAATGTTCGAAACTGCACCGGGAGTTGGAGGCATTACATATGCGCACCATCACACAAACAGTAACACGAGTAAGCATAACCCTGACCAGCCCCACGAAACGGTGCAACACTACCAATAAGGTTCAAGGAGACCAAACAACCGCAAACACGAAAAAACACCACTGTTTGTCTGAGGTCATGGTCACATCACAAGCGAAGAACATGAGATTGATCCCAGCTTGAGGGCTGCACGAAGCAGACCAGGCTCGAAAGTGTGAGTATCTCCACCGGGCGCAGGCGGGACCTCTCGCAGTTATCAGCGCCAGGTCGGCTCATGCGCTTGAGACTAGGGCTTCAGTTTTGATCGGCGCTTTTGAGGTATTCGGCTCGCTTGCTGCAAGTGTGGCGGTTTCGATTCGGTGAGACTGATGTCGTGGCTCTGTGAGGCAGTGCCTTCGCAACCACCCAGGCCCCTCATATCTCCAAGCTCCCGCGCCCCTCCCCATATCCTCTTGCCAAGCAACTCCACCGCAGTCAAGTATCGTCGACGACGGTCTTCGTCCGTGATCCATGCGAAGTTGCCATTGATGATCTGGACGCACATGGTCACGGCGACGCCTGAGGGACAGGGGCTTGTGGATGAGAGGGCCTATGGCTTAGCCCACAGGGCTTTAGTTATAGGGTGTAGAGTGCAGAATTCACGTTTCAGGGTCAGTTGGGCTTTGATGCGAGGAACACTTCGTTTCAACGAGAGCAGTGACATCTGCTTCCAGCGGCATTAATGAGGCCTGGCAGCCCTACGGCGCGAAGCCTTCGCATGCTTGTCTGCTTGTCATCAGCTCTTCGCTAAATCCAAGCCGCATGGACAGAAAAACGCATCATGCAAAGCAAAACACGAGTGAGAGGCATCCTGTGCCGCTTAAGCCGTGGCTAACTTGAACGAATGATGGCATGTTTACTTCTATCCGCATTTTACATTGTATATATATATATATACACACATATATATATATGCTAGCCCCCCCCCGCTGGACCAACCTTTCATGTGAAATCTTGTACACTTTCCTAAAATTTACAAAAATTCTCAAAATTCCCAAATTCCAAAAATTCCAAAAATTCCAAAAATTCCAAAAATTCCAAAAATTCCAAAAATTCCAAAAATTCCAAAAATTCCAAAAATTCCAAAAATTCCAAAGTTCCAAAAGTTCCAAAAATTCCAAAA
>CAJNDV010001203.1:19232-33440 GCA_905221635.1 Symbiodinium sp. CCMP2456
GTGTTATGTTAGGGTCTTAAGGTGGTTTTTTGGAAGGGTGTAGGGGTTGGAGGGTGGAGAGGTGTGATGTTGAGAAGGTGTTTTTTTAGATAAGGGTGTATGAGGGCGATTTTAGGGTGAAATTGGAGGGTTGAATTGGGGTGTAGTTATGGAATGAGGTATGAACCATAGGGGGGGGCTGACGGTTGAAAATAGGCAAGGTCATCCCGAACTCCATCTACACCCCAAGCTCGAATCAAAGCTGGGAAGGCACGTTTGATTAAGTCCGATGAGAAGGTTCAACCTGCTATCCCTGAACCCTAAACGGTTTAGGGTGTAGGGTTTAGGGTTTAGGGAGCCCTAAACCCTAAACCCATCCTAACCCTAAAGTGACTTGCCCACAGCATCCTTTCTCTCTAATAGCCCCTACTTGAATCTTCACAAACCCCAAACCCAAAACCCAAACTTCCTAACCTCAAAACCCAACCTCCACGGGTGTCCGTCGCCTTATCCTCGGCTCTTAGAGCTATGAGAACTTGGGGCTGTCAGCAGCGCAACCTGAGTTCAGGCAGCGCTTGCGGTCTTCCATCGTATAAGGCCCTTATAGAACCTTTGTAGAACCCTCATAGATCCCTTATGGAACTCTTGATAGAACCCTTCCAGGTAAGGCCATGGAGTTTTCGGCGGGAGTCGAACGATTGACCATGTCACTGTTTGGATAGAGGGAAGTTGGCTCTTCTGCAGGTACTGGGAGGCTGTAGGAGACCACTCGCTGCCACTGCGAAGTCAACAACTACTGCTGTTGCTGCAGTTGTATGCTTTTGGGGTTAGGGTTTATGGTTTAGGGTTTAGGGTTTAGCGTGTTGCAGACATGTGCGTCTCCATAGCCTTTTCATGAGGTTCAGGGCTGCATCTTCGGAGTTTTTAATGCCAGGATTGTGGTCACCGCCTTTGATCCCGACACCCAGTCCTGGACCTGGCTCCAAAACTCGTAACCCACCGTGACATGGATGCAAAAAGATCCGTATCCGGAGTTCCCTCAGTTTGAAGACCCTGCAGCCCACTTGTGCGAAGAACGCTCCAACACCTGAGTTGCGACTCTTGTGTTAGGTTCTTGAAGACCTCAACCTTCGAGCAACCCTGCCGTCATGCAAGTGTCACGATACTGCAAGAGATTGGATTACAGTCCCTGTGAAATGTGGGGATCCCTCGGCCTTCGAATGCAAGCTTGTGCAAGGCCTCTCATCGAAATGTGGCTTTTTATTTGCAAACCCTGTGCTTCAAGAGCGTTGAACCCGCTCAGGTTTCGGGTTTAGGCTTCCTAAAAACCCACCACAAATGACTGGGTCGCCGCAGACGCCGAAGCATGGGTGCCAACGTCACCAAGTCCACTGAAGATGTCAAGAAGCTCGGGGACCCGAGTGGCTCTAATATGGGGAATTACCAATACTAGTTTCTAGTTCTGGGGGGGGGGGTTCCTCATTATAGGTTATAGTATGTCCCAAGGCCCTAGTCTAATTATTAAGGGCCCCTATGTTAGATTCAAGGTTTCAGGGCTCATCACTTAGCCAGAAAGGGTCGGGAATGATGCAACTAGTCAGGATGGTGATCCCTGGCGACAAAATGAGAAGACAGAACGAGCACTCGTTGTGAGAGTAGCTACATCTATGGCTCGACACATACGAACACTTTCTACCAGCCCTTAATTACACATGCGCGCGCACACACACACACACACACACCTACATAGTTGTACTTGCATGTACTTCCATTCGTTGTCTCCCCCCTCTCTCTCGCTACCTCTCCCTCTCTCTCTCTCTGTCTCTTTCTCTCTCTCTCTCGCCCTCTCCCTCGCCCTCGCTCTCGCTCGCTTGCTCGCGCACATACTCTCTCTAAGACTCTAAGGTGCAATGTCACATTCATGCATATGCCGGAGCCTCCTCTTGGGGATAGTTAGTTTGGGTTCTTGGCCTCAGCTCGCTGTCGGCATCGCCCTAAGGCACAAACCCGTCCATCCCCGCGCCCTGCACCCGGACAAACCCTGAACCCGAAACCCTGAAATTGCAGCGAGGCAACCAGAGGAGGAGCCCGATACTGGAGCATCGATGTCCGAGGAGGTGCTTTGTTCCTCGGGTGCCCAGAGGTCTTGGGAGTTTGAGGTTTAGGTACTGTTGGGATCCCTTTTAGGGCTCTGCCAGGTTTCCATACTCAGGACGTAGCCGTTTGTTTTAACGGCTAGTTTATCAACCCTACACCCCGATAGTTTGTAAGAGGTTTCTTGGGTTGGGGGTAGATCAGGCTAGTTGTTTAAGGAGGCTGTAGGCGGTGCCTGAATAGTTGCCAATAGGGTTTTCTCGGGTTCCTTCATAAAACTATACAAAAAAGCTCTCTTCTGAATGTTAATGCTGCTCCTTGCGGCCCCTCAGGATAAGTATCCTATGAGCGCAGCGTATCCCCATGCCCCGTTCTCACTCAGACGGCTGCCTTGGATACATCCAGAGGCAACAAACTGAAGGTTCGGGCTTCTCCTCTGAGGCCCTACCTATAGTCTCCATTGTAGTTCCTTTTTGGGGATACCTTATAAAATCCTTAATAGAAAATTGGTTAAACCAAAAAAAGGAGCTACAATGGAGGCTATAGGTGAAACCAACTTCCGAACCCAAAAGCTCATTGAAGAGCCGGAGACTGCAAGGAGGCCGCAGCAAGTTCGGACTTTGCGTCTTTCCCTGCCATGACCTCAGCCAAAGAGAGTCGCAACGTCCGCGAGCTTCGGTCCGTAGGACTTGCAAGGCTTGCGGCGTTAACGGGTTAACGGCAGAGCTGCCAGGATCGAAATAGGTAATATAGAGGCCTTAGCAATTACCACTGCAATTACCTATACCTTTCTGGGTGGATTAATATACCCCAAAGCCCTGCCCTATTCCAATTACTCAGGCCCCTATATGAACCTTGCAAACAAGAGCATTGACATGGTGAGCCGGGTGTCGATATCAAGGCGGGAACCCTTTGTCAAAGAGCGAGATCCTAGCGAGAGAAATTATGGTATGTTTAGCAAAACCCCTGGCAAAGAGGTTTCGAGCTGGCAACCTGAGCGTCCAAGTAAAGATCGAGTCCTTCGGGGTAATTAATTAGTGCTACATGCTGAACACTTGGACCCTTAGGGTAACTTTGCGAAACTCAAAAAGTATCTGTTTTCCAACATTGTCATGTATCCAGGGAGTTTGCTCAAAGAAGCCCGTGCTACACACTCGACCATAACGCTAAACTCGAAACCCTACACCCCAAATCCCAAACCCGAACCCTAAATCCGAAGCCCGAAATCCTAACATCCTAAACCCTAAACCCTAAAGCCTAAGCCCTAAACCCTAAACCCGAAATCCTAACACCCACTGAGGAGGTCGGGAAAATAGAGCGGGTGGACACCATGGTCCGGGGCCCGGCCCGGTACAGCTCAGTCATAGCTGAGGGTTTCGGGTCTACCTACAGTCTCCATTGTAGTTCCTTTTTGGAGTTACCTTATAGGATCCTTAATATATAATTGGTTAAACCAAAAAAAGGAACTACAATGGAGATTATAGGTAGGGTTTAGAGTCTCAGGGTTTATGTAGTGTCTTAGGGTTTAGAGTTTGGGGTTTGGGGCTTAGGGTTTAGGATCTTAGGGTCTGAACTCGGGTCTTAGCTTAGTGCAATGATGGGAGCAGCTACGGTTCCGGGTTTACGATTCGGTTTGAGGTTTCGGGTTCAGGGTGTTAGGCTACTCCATGTATTCACAACAAGTATTATGCTAATCCTGCTTCTTTTCATCTCAGTTGGTATACAGTATTCTATATTATGTACATGACATGTTTCTGTATATATATATATATATATACGGATATACAGAATATATGCGCAGTTGTATACACATACATAGGTACATATGTGTATGACAACCCTTCTGCAAAAAAAACGCGGGAATGGCTGATGAGATCTACATCTCGAAGCCCTAAAGGGGCCGGAAACGCTTAAAGATGATGGTTCTGGGCTTAGCAAGTAACTTCGGTGTAGGAGCTGAACGGAGTGAACAAGGCTTACAGAAGGTTTAGACAGGGTACGGGGTTTTACAGGGTTTGGGAAAGTTCCTTGGGAAGACTTTTTGCGGAATGTTGCGCGGGAATTCTCTACCGTGTAGTGGTATTCAAGGAAGACAACTACCACTGATTGCACCTATGTTCCCACGGTACCGCCTGACTATCAGTTCCTGAAGCCAGCAACTTTGAAAATCAAAGCTCGATGCCCAAACCTAGAATCAAAGTCCCGAGAACTCGAGCCAGAAGTTGACTTCCTGGAATTACAGGCACAAGTGAAATTTGTTCGTCATGGAGGAGCTTTCCTGCACAAGAACTCCTGCTCTGAAGGGAGACAAACTTGCGCACTGCGCCGAATATCAGGGAGCGGCAGAATTCGGTAGAATTATTGTGCTTCATACGAAGCAAGCAGGGACTGACGCCCAAGTCTTTGGTTGGGGTTCAGTGTTGGGCGGCTTGCGGTTTTACGGTGTTCAAATCCTGAAAGTATTGAGGGCTCCAGGAACCTAAGACTTATCATCTTACATCAGTTATATTATATTATATCACTCTTAATTTCAGTTTTAATACATGGTTAATATTTTGTCTGATGGTAACTCCCAAAGCCCAAAGCACTGCATCCCACATCGTCTTGAACCGCCACGGCCCGAAAACACTGAGCCTTCACAACTCGGCACCCCTAGCTCCGATCCTCAACCCTGAGCCGTCGACCAACCCTGCACCTAAACACCTGAACTCCATCATCCAAAAACCGAGACGCTGCGGCTCGAAGCATCGAGCCCTGTTCGAGCCGTTGAGGGGTTCTGTAAGGGTTGCGATGAGGGATAGGTTGGGCTTGAAGAATAGGGGCCTGAAAGATTAGATTCTACTACGGTAGACCCCCAAAACCCCTGAGCTTCAAGCCCCTGAGGTCGAGCTCCTGAATGTTATCCACCCGAAGTTTCTGGCCCCCTGGCGAGAGACTTTGTGCCAGAGAGTTTTTGTGAGGTGGGGCCAAGTGAACGGGAGGGGGTCTGGGCGGTCAGGGTTTGGGGTTTAGAGATTCCGGTCGGAGAGTTCTGGGTTGGATTTCTGCATGTCTCGGTTTTGTCCAGTTTTTTGGGCAAGGGCTGTTGGTTGGAAACCAGACGGATTCAACCCTCACCACAGCGCTTGAGGTCAAGCGTTGAGGGTTGGGTGTCTAGGGTCTAGGGGTTAATCTTAGGGTATGCCGGTGTAGCCCAACAGCCTAACGTCGGGGTTCAGAAGCTTTGGGATGAGAATGCATGACAGATATGTATGTTGCATGTATGTATGTACCCGTGCAGAGGCACGTATGTGCGGGTGTCTGTGTGTATGTGTGCATGTATGTACGCACGTGTATGCATGCTATGCTACGCCCTTTGTAACAGGCTTCACCTGCTGAAACCAGACACTATGTTGAATCAGTGCGTTTGTATGCTTTGGTAGGATGTTCGGTGCAATGTCTGAACGAGGCCAGAGAGTTGACAAGGGACAACCCTCGCTTCAGCAATGGCTAGTACATGCTATTACCAACAATTTTCAAGCCAATCAGCTAATCAATTTGGTCAACCGAAATCGCAGTGTAAGCCCGGGGCCACCGAAGCACCGAACTTTCCACTGTTAAAGAGTTCAGTCAACCAAACAGTTTAGCCCCACATCTCCCAACGATCAGGATAAATCGCGCTGCCTCAAAGGCAAGTGTGTGCTTGTGTTTGTTTTGAGGAGGGGGTGAGGCTCGGTCGAAGCAAGCCCCATTGGAGACGGAAGGCGGTGTAGCCCTCGGTGTATTAAAATCCGACCATACTCTCTGACCCATTAGTCCCTCAGCCCTGAGCTGGAATCGAATCGAAAAGAGCTCCAGACTAGGAGTAGTTCTTGTTACCCGTAACTCTAAGCCGAGACCTCACCATCATGCCCCGTCCAAATCACTCGAAAGTCCTAAAAGGCAAATTCCTTTCGTTCCCTGATCCTGTAGAGTCGCTAAACGCCTACACGTTTTTACAAGCACTTGCCACACCGAACAGTCCAACACTAGACCTAGGGACCGAGGGTTCACTGATCGGAGCTTGCGTTCTGTTTCGCGGTTTCTCAGGTTCCGGTTTGGGGGTGTAACCATGATATGTTAGCTTCCGTAATTTCATTGCAATACATACCCTAAACCCTAAATCCTGAACCCTAAACTCTAAACCCTAAAGCAATCAACAAAACTAGTGAGGGCAATGGCAATCAGAGGGCTCTGACCCGCAACCTCCCGATCCTGATGCCTCTTTTTTGCGTTTGCGGCTCCGTTTCCGGGCCATGGGTCTGAGTTTAGGTTTCAGGGCTCTAGGGATTTAGGGTTTCGGGTTATTTTGGGTTTAGGGTTTAGGCTTAGTTAGGGTTCAGCGCGGTGGCGTTTTGCGGTTTGGGGTTTAGGCTTTTAGTGTTTGGGTTTTAGTTCAGGGAACCCTAAACCCTACAAGCCCTTAATTCGGTGCGGCTCAGGGAACCGCGTTTCAGGTTCTAGGATCCACCGTAACCCCAAATAGCCTATTTTTTTTGGACTTGGATCGAGAAATCACAATAAGGAACCCCAAAAAGGTAAGTTCTTTATGTTCCAGGCATAGGCAGCCCTGGTCTCAGGGTTCAGGGTTCAGCGCAAGCCCTAGTCTGACTGGCGGTCGAGGTGTTGAGGTTTAGGGCTTTAGGGCTTAATTTAGGGCCGGGGAGTACAATTTAATCGCCTTCCAGCGTTTCATGCTAAACCCCAAACCCTAAACCCTAAACCCTAAGGGTAAAAAAAACTAAACCCTAAACCCTAGACCCTGGACCCTAAACCCTAAACGCTAAACCCTAAACCCAGGAGCCGGCTTGAGTTCCCCCCACTCGTCAGGCAGCATGGCCCAAGTTATGGAAACCTTCCGTCGGGTCACTGCCAGGCAAGTGCAGCCTTGCTAGGAACTTCGCCTTGTGGGCTTCGAGCGTAAAACCCTAAGCCCCAAACCCTAAAGCCCTAAAGCCCTAAACCTCAAAACCCTAACCCTAAACCCGAAAACATCCTCAAAAACTCTAAGCGCTAGACCCTAATAAAGGGTCGTTAATCATTACCTATACTATTTTGGCGCTTCCTTATTATAAATATAGTACTAAAGCCCTATTCTAACTATGAAGGCTCGTACATCAGACAGGTTTTGGCGCGGAGGGTCTTCAGAGTTCTGCATACATCTCGGCAGCATGACTTGCGATGGAGATCTTCGCTTCAAGTCTTCCGTCCGTTAGGGTTTAGGGGTCTGGGGTTTAGGGTTGAGGGTTTAGGGGTCTAGAGTTTAGGGGTCTAGGGTGTAGGGTTTAGACGTCTATAGGGTTTTAGGGTTTAGGGGTTTCGGGATCCTAAACCCCTAAACCAGTCCTTCGTTTGCAGCTTCGGAGATGCACAGGTCTTGCCACGCTAATATTAAAATTTTAGTGTCTGAGGAAAGAGGATTCCGGAGTCGGGAGAGACAGGTGGCAGTGGGCGATGCCTACGCACCACTGGGGGGAACCAGCAGAATGTCCTGCCCGCCACGTTTTTTGTGTTAGGCGCTGTTTGCCTGTGTCGTGCCTGGCCATAAACCTCAAGCCAGTAGTTAAGATCTCGGAAGAATTATCCTAGGGTTTATAGGCTTTGATTGAAGCTGGGTTCCAGACATGCTCTTGCTGACATGCAACGAGAGATGGAAAGGCCATGGGTCAGACAGGGGTGCATACTGACTGAATGCAAGACCGCGCAGCACAAGTGCTATGGCAGGGACCCACCCGTCCGTGAACCTGGTCACTCCGGCATAGTCTTGTATGCCCAGTTTGTTTTGCAGATTTAGCAAATAGCTACAGGAACAGCAAACCTCTTACGATTTGTTTGCAGCTTCTTCGGAACTCTGCCGTCCAATGCTGAGGGGAGCATGTTCATGCAATCCTGGAGCACTTCGTTCCCCTTTTAATTCCGCTTCTGTTGCCTCTCGTGGTCGCAACGTAGCTGGTGTAATTGCTCTCCCTTCTCCTGCTTAACTGCTCGCCTTACTCCGCTTGCTGGTTATAAGTCTTGCTGGCCCATAAGACGGCGACGACGTCGAATACGACGGTGGCGACTTCCGCTACTGCCCGTGCTTAGAGCCCATCGTGCCGCTTCTCAAAGTCTTCTTTGGCCACTGCATCCTCTGTGTTGGGGAGGGGCAGAAGGTGCTGCTAGCTGCAGACGTTGCAAGTTTGGATATGGAACTTGCCACCAGGAGCTACCATATGCAACACTGTCGCCGCGTGGCGTCGCCTTCGTTGGAGGCGCATGCAATGGAGTTAATGTGGCCTCGCAAGCTTTTTTTCTCTTTCGTGGGCATCTAGGTGGGGCTTGAGAGCCACGAAAGCCCTGCTATCAACATGTCGCACGAAGGACAAGCTATGTTTTGAAATTAATGAGGACAGCAGTGGTGGTTGTTAATGTTGTAGTAGAACAAGAAGTAGGAGGAGGAGGAGCGGCAGCAGCGGCGGCGGTAGCAGCAGCAGCGGCAGCAGCAATAGCAGTAGCAGTAGCAGTAGCAGAAGCAGTAGGAGTAGTAGTAGTACTAGTAGTAGTAGTAGTAGTAGTAGTAGTAGTAGTAGCAGCAGCAGCAGCAGCATCAGTAGTGGTGCTAGTAGTGGCAGTGGAAGTGGCAGTGGTAGCAGCAGCAGTAGCAGTGGCAGTAGCAGTAGCAGGCCCTCGTGCCAGCGCAAGTGTTGGTGCCAGTGCTGTCGTAGTCGCCGTCGTGGTGCGCTCTGGCGGTATAGTGGTGGTGGTAGCACACGGATGATATCGACGGCAGCAGCAATCATGACATCAACCGACAAGAGGCATGGCGCTACCTAATACCATTGCGCGATGGAGGTTCAAGCAATGGTAGATAGATATATAGACAGATGGACGGATGGATGCATGGATGGATGGACGGATAGATAGGTAGGTAGATCGAAGGGTAGGTAGGTAGATAGATATATACACCTATACATACACACATAGATATACTATGCACTTGTTGGAGGCCTCTTCAAGCTCTAACCCGAAACATCCCGAAACCAGCAGTCCGATGAGAGGACTCTCATGGATTTGCTGGTACCTCCTGCGCCTCGCTCGGGGGCCTGGTTGCATCGTTGTTTCTATAAAGATATGTGTATATATATATATATATAGATGTGTATTTTCATATGTGTGTGTGGGCGCAGATCTGTACATGTATGTTTATATGATGTGTGTATATGTCCCTATATATATATACACACATCTGTATATCTGTGTATATGCTGCAGGTGTGTTAGTATATGTGTGTGTTATACTATACACCGCACCCCGATACTAACTATGAAGGCTTCATCGTATAGCTGCAATGCATGTGCCAGATGCCCGACTCTCCGAAGGCTGACCCCGCGACACATCGCTTCGGCTAAGGGCTTATGTAACAATATTTCGATGTTCTTGGGTTTCGGGTTCGGGGTTTAGGGTTTCGGAATAGTTACATGCGCGGTTTGTAGCAGTTTGTTTAATACATGTTTACGGGCATCTGAGCCAAAACCAGGAGCTGACATGCCCCGGACACTCTACCTTTTTAAAGGACTTGTATGAGAGAATCATACTAGGGAGTCCGAAAAAGCAAGGTTGTATAGGGTCCAGGTAGCCCGTGAGGCCCACAGCCTCAATGCAGGAGCATGCGGGCACCCTAAACCGTAGAATCTCTGAGCCAAACTCTGTACAACTGGCAAGGTCCTCCGTGATCTTTGCAGAGCTGCCCATGTCAGCACTCAGAAAGCGACACTCTGAGATACGAGTTTCCAGGTAGGGTTTAGGGTTCAGGGCTGTCTTAAGTGAACGGGGAACTCTGCGCCACTGGGGGCTTCTGTGACCCTACCACAGCTCAGGCACCTAAAACCCTAAGCCTAATGATCAAGCAGTCAAGCAACACTGGACTCGGAGCTCTGTCTCTCGCTAAGTCTATCCTCTACAGTGCTAGGTGTTAGATGCTGACCAGAAGACACCGATCAAGGGACCCTAAATAGAACCCTTATGCTCCCAAACAGAGACCACAGGAGAGGATAGGGTCTTTGCAGGGTTTACTGATGTCGAGTTTCATCGAAGATACTCGGTAAACGTGGAATTGCAACCGTCATCGCTTGCACAGCTCGGAACGTGGCGCAGAATTTCAACATGTTAATTTCAGGGCATGGGCCTGTGTGTGCAATAGCCGTAGACCCCAAAGATACACTGTATGCAAGGCCTGCAAGATGCGTTTGAGTTTCACTGCAGAATTGCTAGTCTGCTAGGGCAGCTTCAGCTTTGGACTTTCCCGAATTGGATGCTGCAGCATTGACCCCTAACAGCAGCCATATACTGAAAGGCACGGCATGCAAGTTGTAGATTACACACCAAGACGCTGCTTCATCCGAATGCCAGCTCTGTCTCCAACCCGAATAAATGCCGAGCAGCAATACTATCCCTTGGGGATCCTAGTATAATTCTGGCTTTTTGCNNCCCCCCCCCCCCCACACCCTAGTCTAATTTTAAAACACCTGTGTGTGTTAGTCGCCGACTTCTCTGAAAGGTCATGGAACTCCACGCTTTGAGCTCACTCCATGCGCTTGGTGCCTGCCTCAGTGCGCCCGGGATGAAGTATGCCCAAGTGTGCTAGCGCGACTAGCCATACTGCCCAGCGCCTAACTGCAACTATGTATGTGCACTATAGGCTTCATCAACAGACAACATATAATGACAGCATAGATCCCCGAACACGGACAGAGTGTCACGACGACCAAGACGATCAGGACCGCAAGGACCGCCACGAGGACCACTGCGACCAGGACGACGATCCGGACGACGACGTCCACGAGGATGCCACCAGGAGACCACTGCGAAGGATTACCAGGAGACCAAAATGCTTCCTCCATGTCTTGGCGGGATTGAGAGACATGGCCGCAATGCTTTGCCACATGTACTGGTGGATGTAGAGCCATGTGCAAAAAATACCGCCGTGGGATGCAGGACCACGTGTCCAAATGCTTCCCCCCATGTAAGGCCGGTCTGAATCCCATGTATTGGAATTTGCACTAAATCGCGCTTTCCGGAGAAAGCGATCGAACCGATCGTGTGTATACAAGGGGATCACAAGAATGCCAAAGGCTGCGTTTGTGGGAGCAGGGCCTGAACAAAGAACTGCAGCAACCCTGAAAGTTGCCCAGAGATCAGAAGCAGCACAGGTCTCAGGGGTGTCAAAGCTAAGTCGGGTTTTGGCCCTTGCAATGAGGGCTCTGCAGTAAAGCGTTTACCCTGCGCCCNNCCCCCCCCCCCCCCCGCCCCCGAACCGAAACCGAGAAGGCCGGCGCCAGCAGCCCTACACCTTGCGGCCGGATACTTAAATCCTCGATATTAAGATCGTGAGACATGTAAGCCTCTTCAAAAAAACTTGCAATGACAGAAAATTGATACAGTAGACATCAAGCCGCATGAAAATGGGTTTAGGATTCAGGGCATCAGGTTTAGAGCTTCCTGTAAACCCAAACTTCAAACCCAGAAACGCCATGAAGCCCCAAACTACAAAGTAGGGGCCAAACTAAAAATACTATTTTGGGTGATTTCTTTATGATATTTATAGGTAGAATAGAACCCGATACCCTCTTCTGATGATTAAGGCCCCTACATTATAGAACCCTTATATATCCCTTTTAAGGAGCCCTCTACGTATTACGGCCCCTACTAAACCCTAGACCCTAAACCCTAAACCCTAAACCCCTAAACCCTAAACCCTAAACATCAGGCTGGTCCTGTTTCCTCTTCAAGAAGCTCCGCGGCGCTCCTGCCGACCTTCCCCGCAACTGCTCCAAGCTCGGGCCCTCAGCGGAGGGCTTAGGGGCTTAGGGGTTTAGGGTTTTGGGTTAGGGGTTTAGAGGTTTAGGGTTTAGGGTTTAGGGCTAGGGGTTTAGGGGTTTAGGGTTTAGGGTTTAGGCTCAGGGGTTTAGGGGTTTAGGGGTTTAGGGGTTTATGGTTTAGGGTTTAGGGTTAGGGGTTTAGGGGTTTAGGGGCTTCCTCGGACCCTAGAGAACCTAGAATATAAGGGCCTTGATTATTAGAATAGGGTTTTGGGGGTTCCTTATTAAAGGACCCTAGAGAACCCATAAAATAAGGGCTTTGAGAATTAGAATAGGGCTTTAGGGGGACTGTAGTATACTATATCCCCAAACCCTGTTTTAATCATTAAGGCCCCTATATCACCTGTTCAGGGCTCCTTAACTATGAGTTTTTCCTTAGATGAGTCCTATCTTTAGGACTTTAGGGTCTAGGTGGGGTGTAGGGGTTTAGGGTGTAAGTTATAGAAGGAGATGTGTTCAAGATCATTGGGTCAGTGGTTTAGGTCCGTTATGAGCGTTTAGGGTGTTGAGGCTTTGGGTTGGGCGTCCGGTGTTGCAGGCCTTAGAGTCTTGTGGTTCAAGGTGATTGAGTAAGGGTCTTTCGGTTTTGAGGTGTGAGATTGATTAATCACGAAGGTCCAGGCGATTCTGGGCTCAGGGTGTAGAGTTTAGTGTTCAGGCTGTAATATAGGGGCCATCATAATTACCTATACTATATATATATATATATTTGTTTTTTGAGGGGGGGGTCCTTATTATGGTCATTAGTATAATATACCCCAAAACCCTATTCTAAATATTAAGGCCCCTACATTAGAACCCGATCATAGACCCCTGATAGCACCCTTTAAGGATCCCTTTACAGGAAGCCTACTCTAATTATTAAGGCCCCTACATTTTGGCTGCTTGGCATTCCGAGACTTTGCCTTTTTCTGCTCAGGGTTGAGTGCTTCAGGTTGCAGGGCTAAGGGCTGCTAGGCTTCCAGCAGGACTTGGGGGTTTGGCGTTTAAGGTTAAGGGTTTAGGGTTTTGAAGCCTAGAAGTTGTTGATGGATGGGAGTCTGATTTTCGAGTTTCAGTAGAGATTCCAATGTTCTCGAGGAAATCAGGCTTTGTATGCTCTGCTTGAACAGTCTTTTTGCCGTACTGTGGGAGCTTTAAAGCACCAGAAATGTTGCCCCTTGAACTTGTGCCTACAGCCCTACACAGATGCACCTAGAGGCTCATATCCTACCCCTTTTTTAGGGTACCTAGTTCTTTAGTTTTGATCTGTTATATAGAAAAGTAGATACCCTAAAAGAAGGGGTAGGTTATGAGCCTCTAAATACCTACAGTCTCCATTGTAGTTCCCTTTTGCGGTTACCTTATAGGATCCTTTGTATATAATATATATATATATATATGTACAAAATTGTGCGAAATCTGCAACCGAAGCCGTACCCTAGGAATATGTAGATTGCTAGAGGAGCTGAATGGTTACTGAGACGAACCCTTGGGGTTTCTTGCTCTAGTTAAACTACTACATACCCCAAAAAAGCTTATGTTAATATGTTCTAAGGATTAAGAATATGCCTTGAGTCCGGAATCAGGGGCCTCGTCCTCTCGTTGGGGTTCTACCTCCACGACATCTGGGTGCTGCGCGGCACCCTCCTCCGGAACCCTTCGATGCTAGCGCACCAGGCAACCATGGCCTCGTGCTCAGGCTCTCGGGCTTTAACGGTTAAGGTTTAGGGTTTAGGGTTTAGGGTTTAGGGGTTTACGGTTTAAGGTTTAGGGGGCTTTGGGGCTTTTTCTGCACTGTCTTTACGAAGTCTTGAAGGGATTTGAAGGCTTTACACGGTCTTGCGATGTCTTCTTGTGAGCGGCATTACACAGTGCTCCAGCTACTTTAGTTTATAAATGGTCAAAAACTCATGAGCGTTGCTTAGGGCTTGTTTCGTCTTCATTTCGTGAGCGACTAGCTTGTGCAGAGTGCCGATTGATCCACTTAAATAATCTTAGCCTGAGAGTCTTTGAGAGAGGTGCTGGCTGAGAGATGGGCCGGGAATTGACAAGTTGTTTCGAGCGTGGTGAAGGCATGAGAAGTTGACACTCCCTCTCATCATGGCAGTATTGGCCTGTTCTTAGGAAGCGCAAACCCCACAAAGTAAAATCCTGCAAGTTTGAAGGTTCAGGGTGACAGTTCTAGAGTCATATATACATAAATGGCCTGGCAGACTGAATGCCTAATCCCTGCAGTGACATCAAGAAAGCTAGAATATGGGTAGTTTTCAAAATTAGG